>JADPWL010003205.1:48188-60001 GCA_019059595.1 Marasmia exigua | reverse complement strand
AAGAGTAACTGGCGAGTTTCTTGCCGGATCTTCTCGTCAAAATCAACTTTCCGATTCCGGTGGTAGAATCACATTATAATTATTAATTTCTTAGTATATTTTTTGTATCGACATATATGTTTAATTACATGTATAATATACATAGCTATAATTTATATTTTTTTCATGTATGACGATTTGTAAGAGCTGTGTATAAGCCTATGCAAATAAAGTACTTTTGAATTTTGAATTTAGAATTTTTGAAAACCAGTAAGAAGGCCTTCAGTTTTTTCTTGAAGACATATAGCTTGTAAACAACACGTTTTATTTCCACTGGTAATTTATTAAATAGATGTATAGACTGCTATCTGGCGCTGTGCTTTGCCACACACTGAGGACGAAGAGGTGTTTAAAGTCCATTCGACGTGTACTTTCCCTAATTTTGCTACCTTGGACAGTTTCGTACTCATGAATATACTTAGCAAAGTTACTTATAACTACAAGAATATACAGTGCAGGATCAGTATCTTGATACTGATTGGTTCTTGAACCAACTCCAACAAATTTATGCCAACATCAATAAACCAATCAGAACCGTCTTCCGACTTTCCTGTTTATCCCTATTCTCTATCACCCTTGTACTGTCCCTCCAATGTAATTATATTTCACCCCAAAGTTTAGTGTTTAATTATGCAAATCATTTATCATAATGGTTGTTGCCAGATTTTCGGGGAAAGGAAATGTTGACGACTCCTGAAATTTTTATATTATGGTCATTATTTATGCGTGTCTACCATCTTTAAGAAATAATTATTAACTTCCATAACTTTTTTACCGTGGGAGAGCTAAGCTTCGGCATGAATGGGCTGGCTCGACCGGAGTTACCACGGCCTAACAGAAAACCGGCGTTAAGCAGCACTGTGCTGTGTTTAGCTGCGTGAGTGAGGGTACCGGAGGCCCAATCCGGGGGATAGGGGCGGTTTAAAGGTCGGCAGCGCACTTGAGACTCCACTAGTGTCGCGGGTGTCCATGGGCGGCGGCAATTGCTTACCATCAGGTGATCCGTCTGTTCGTCTGCCTACCTATTACATAAAAAAAAGCGATGGTAGATCAGTGGATAAGATAGATAGATATAATTTATTGCACAAAATACAAAACTTAAGTACTAGGCGTTACAGAAAATTTGTGAACAATATCGGTGGTCTTATCGCTGAAAGCGATTCCTACCAGACAACCTTCGGGTAAAGGACATTTAATAGTTTTTTTTTTTTTTTACTGTAGATAGGTAAGCGTTTAACCATATTTCACCTGATGGTAAGTGATAATATGGTCTAAGATGTAGCACGATTATCTAGAAGATACCTATTCACTCGCGCTTTGAAAACCCCCAAATTGTAGCCACTAGGGAATACCTCCTCAGGCAACTGATTCCACTGTTTCGCAGTACGAATAAGAAAACAGGATTCAAACCTCTTTGTGCGGACTTTTGGTATTTCTACCATGTGCCGGTGTCGATTGAGGGTCTGCCTGGTGGAGTAGTGGAAGAACGGAGATGCTCCTATGGCATTGTACAGTTCCGTGGCGCACTCTCCAAAATGTATCCGATAGAAGTAGAGATTAAGATTGCGCCTTTTATACGGGGGATCGTAGTTCGAATCCTAGAATGCATCTTTGGATTTTGATTCAAATCTATTTTGATTTTGACCGTGGGAGAGCCTGGCTTCTTCATGAATGGGTCGGCTCGACCACGATCGATAGTACCTATACAGGTTGTAAAAAGACCCTTAATGAACCCGAAACCTACGTATTCAGTCCATCATCAGGACCATTTTTTCCTTCTAGACCACACCTGGGAACTCAATACTTTCCAAGTTATTGATGGTCAAAGACAAAATAAAAATCTCAAGATTTTGATATAAATAAATTTCAAACATCATTACCTAATTTTTGTCCAAAGAAACTTATTCAAAATTTTAAGTAATTCCTAGAGAAAAATGGCTTCAAAACTTACAGCCCGCAATGTAATGTTTGAGAGCGGGGCGAGAGGTGTGCGGGGGACCCGCCTCCATGACTGAGGCGCGGGCGCGCGTGCGGCGCGGTCCGGTGTACGCTGTTCATTGCGTTGTCCGTTTATAGGATTAAAATTGACACCAAAAAATCAACTTCGTTACCCATCACTATTTTTTTGTTCTAAGACATGTTTTAATGGTCTGAGTGCGCAGACGCCGGCTTCGTTATGGGTCTTTTTACCACCCTGTATAGATAGATAGATGTACTATGTGTGCCCATGTTTATTTAGTATTCAATGTGAAATTTGCAAAGCTTTGACCGTGGGAGAACTAAGCTTTGGCATGAATGGGCCGGCTCAACCGGAGTTATACCACGGCCTCACAGAAAACCGGCGTGAAGCTGTGTTGTGTTTCGCTGCGTGAGTGAGGCTACCGGAGGCCCAGTCCGGGGTAAAGGGGGCTTAAAGGTTGGCAGCGCACTTGTGAGTCCCTGGTGTCGCGGGTCTCTATGGGCGGCGGTAATCGCTAGTCATCAGGCGAACCGTCCTCTTGTCTGCCGCCTATTACATAATAAATATAGTTTCGATCGAATCGAAGTGGGATAAGAAAAGTTTTCAGTTTAAGCAGATAGTTATGTATCATATAAATGCAAATACCTACTTGCATTTATATGATACCACAGCCTCACAGAAAACCGGCGTGAAACAGCACTGTGCTGTGTTTCGCTGCATGAGTGAGGGTACCGGGGGATAGGAAGTTTCTGAAACGTTTTCGTTTCATCAGAAACCACACGATGTTTTTCCCACCACCGAGATAATGGTACAAAGACACGCACACAAAAGATACACACAAAGATTTTAAAAATCTAGAAAAGCATGTTCAGATACGAAACATGACCTCCCGCATGGAAGGCTAGTTCTTATCCATTAAGTTAAGACGAGGAATGCTTTACCTGTTTTCCCGCGCGAACTAAGTTTCCGCGGGGATATAATAATGATAACCAAATTCGTCTCCGTGTGGTCCCCGGCAGAGTAGAATAGGCCACCCTCACTCTTACCGAGGTGTCGTAAAAGGCGACTAAGGTAAAGCTGCGGGCATGATCATCAGCACCCAGAGAAGGAAAACTCTGCATTTATATCATAACCCTCGCCAACCCGTCTGCCAAGCGTGGTGAGTATGGCAATTACCCCTCATGTGATTGAGGGAGGCCCGTGCCCCAGCAGTGGGAACTTAAATGGGCTGACGATGAAATTCGTCTACGGCGGCCAATCTCAATGATCAGCCACGTACGCAGGATATTATATTAGGATATTATAGTGCTCAGTATGTGCGCAAACACAAGTCCACTCTCTATTCCCTTATTCATATTCCGATGGAACACTACTGTGACACCACGACGGGAGAGGGGTCGAGCGCAGCGAGCGGAGCTTAAGGTGACGGGTAGGGCACACTAGCGACGCGAATCGATTATAATTTTTAGCTACTAAACCGGATCTATTTTAAACAATTTCGGGGTTATAACCTCTCAGCAAACACTTATACTATTTATTAAATAACCATGCAAAAATGTTGGGTCCAACGCGTACGCGAAAAATTTATTCACGCCAAAAGTGTCCGCTTTTGGCGTGAATAAATTTTTCGCGTACAAAAACGGACCCAACATTTGTGCATGTTTAATTAATAAATAGTATACGTGTTATTAATAGTGCCGTGTGGTCCCCGGCAGAGTAAAATAGGCCACCCTCACTCTTACCAAGGTGTCGTAAAAGGCGACTAAGGTAAAGCTGCTGGCATGATCATCAGCACCCAGAGAAGGAAAACTCGGCGTTTATATCAAAACCCTTGCCAACCCGTCTGCCAAGCGTGGTGAGTATGGCAATTACCCCTCATGTGATTGGGGGAGGCCCGTGCCCCAGCAGTGGGGACTTAAATGGGCTGATGATGATGATGAGTATATGTGTTTTCCAAGAGGTTGTAATTCCGAAATTGCTTAAAATACATCCGGTTTAAAAGCTAAAAATTAAAATCGATTGGTGTCGCTAGTGTGCCCTACTCGTCACCTTAAGGTGAAAATTTTAACACTCCGTCTATTTATTGTTGGGGGTTAAAAATATACAAAAGGAAAGAAATTACTACCTACAAAAGATGATGGATGGAATGACGAGATGGGATGGTTGTCCAGTTATTTGTATTTCAAATGTCATATGTGTGGGAAATAATTGTGTTTTATTTTTCTATCTAGACCTACTAGGTCTCTCCTTCGGTGTGTGCGTGGGTGGGAGGGGTCATCCAATCCAATATCGTATCACCATTTGTCACTGGTGTTTGCTCGCTACAAACCCGTTATGGCGTTCACTTAAGGAAAAACATGTGTATTTTTACCCGACTACGGCAAAGCAAAAGGAGGGTTATGATTTTGACAGGCTATGTATGTATGTATGTATGTATGTATGTATGTATGTATGTTCATCTGTTTCCACGTAACTTCTTAACTACTTATCAGAATTCGACAAATGACATATCATTATAAGCGTCTTGATCGTCCACTGGTTATAGGCTATATGAAGTTTCACAAAATCTAATGTGGCGCCCTCTAGCGGACAAAACATACAGAGTAAAAAAATAAAGTTATGATAAATATGCCGTGTTTGGTATCATTTGAAAGCGCTTGACTTGTACATTTTGAATATATATATATTACTAGCACTTGGACACCAAAATAGTACAAATAAAATAAAAGTAAAAAAACTAAAACCCAACTACGACAAAAAACGTCGCTGAAAAAGTATAAAACAAGCCTTCGTTGTCAATTTATGCAATATTCACTATGTAGAGATAACATTTCATGTTTGGAAAGGCGTAGTCACACGTTAAATATACTACCCTTTGACAACGTGTGACTGCGGATTTCCAAACATGAAATTTTATCTCTACATAGTGAATATTGCATAAATTGACAACGAAGGCTTGTTTTATACTTTTTCAGCGACGTTTTTTGTCGTAGTTGGGTTTTAGTTTTTTTACTTTTATTTAAATCAATTATTTTAAATGAAAATTATGAAACGTAATAAATTCTTTAATTATCTATTAGTCAACAATTTAACTACAGAAGCTTATATCTTAGACCCATTAATAGTAAAAAACATTTTGAAAAATCATGTTTGAGCGGCATTGTCCCTGACTGCGGGTAATGCCGCTCGAGGTCAGGGCTAAAGACGCCCAAACATGTTTCTTGGAAAATATCAAACAAGAGACATTATAACTAAACAAAATATTAACGAGGTCAAGTCTACAATCACAAATTAGCATATTAGTACTGAAGATCAGTCTTTTATATCAGTGCGGGCGCAAAAAAAGAAACGCACTTCACCGTCGCACGACGCGGGCTGACTGCCCGATCGCATCGTTGTAGGTTCGAGGACCCTTCCCCTCGCCCTCCACACAACGTGGCGTGTTGCTATGTACTGTTTTGACAGAGCTACAGAGGTGGGCGCTATTACCCACTGAGCGCTATTCCCCCTGCTTACCCTATATGTTATAAGACTGCCTCGGTGGCGTGTTAGTAGGTCTCACTTCAAAGCGACGGCTGCGCAAGAGGCCTCGAATCCGATCCCCGGATCGGGCCAAAAAAATGTACCAAGTTTTCTGTAAGAAATCCTTGGTGGCAGCCCGGAGTCTGGAAGTTGGCGGTCTTGCACCACCGTGCCTCGGAGAGTACGATAAGCCGTTTGTCCTGCACCCGATCCCTCTCCGGTCGTGTCACGCTGGTGTCCCATCGGAATATGAGGGTAAGGGAATAGAGAGTGCACTTGTGTTTACGCACACACTTGAGCACTATAATAAATGCTGCGTAGTTGGCTGATCATTGAGATTGGCCGCCGTAGCCGTAATCGGTTGGAGGATATTGTTAAGCGGGATCGATGGGGACTTTGACATATCATTTCTAATGATGTATGTAAATTTAAAATACAAATTAAAAATATTTAAAGGCAAAGGCCTATTATACACTTGATGATTATTTAAATGTCAAGAATTTGTGGAAATGATAAACTGTTCGCCTACACCTTAGACATTGTAATGGATATATAATAATAATTCTCACAACATCTCAAACGTTGACCTGATTCCGTACTAAGTAGCTTAAGCACTTGTGTTACAGATATCAGACAACAGAGGAACACAAATATATACTTAAATACATATATTACACCCAGACACTGAACAAACACAAGTGGTCATCGCACGAATGTTTGTCCAGGGTGGGGATCGAACCCACGACCTTTGGCGTCAGAGGCAGGGTCACTACCAATTGCGCCATCCGGTCAGTCAAATATATATTTATTGTTGGATATGAAATCGACTTATTTATGCGAGTAATATAGTAATAATAACATTATATTAAATTGTTTGGCGATTAAGAAGAGTAACTGGCGAGTTTCTTGCCGGATCTTCTCGTCAGAATCAACTTTCCGATTCCGGTGGTAGAATCACATTAAATGTGTTTATTCATTTCTTAGTATATTTTATGTATCGACATATATGTGTAATTACATGTATATTATACTTACAAATCATCATCATCATCATCATCAGCCCATTTAAGTCCCCACTGCTGGGGCACGGGCCTCCCTCAATCACATGAGGGGTAATTGCCATACTCACCACGCTTGGCAGACGGGTTGGCGAGGGTTTTGATATAAATGCAGAGTTTTCCTTCTCTGGGTGCTGATGATCATGCCAGCAACTTTACCTTAGTCGCCTTTTACGACACCTCAGTAAGAGTGAGGGTGGCCTATTCTACTCTGCCGGGACCACACGGCAAATAAATTGTTATAATTTCTAATGTATGACGATTTGGAAGTGCTGTATGTATACAAGCCTATGCAAATAAAGATATTTTGAAGAATTGAATTTAGTTCCTGACTCCCACTTTTTGATGTGAAAAAATTGGCCTCAGGCGAGTGGCTACGCGAGATAACCGCCTCGTACTAGCGCAGTGAAGACTCCGCGCTATTGAAAACTAATGGGATTAACTCGGCCCGATAAACCCGGTTAATTCCTAATCTTGAGCTTCGGAAGTATTAGCTACTTCTTTACTACCTATTTCAAGGGAAATCTTCGTTGTTTTTGTTTTGTAGAAATGATAACATAAGCACTCGTACGGACAGCCACACATCAATCTATGTCATCTTAAGACGATATGGTAGAGCCATTTTTCTATACAAAGGAGTTCTGTTTTCTCCCTGAATAATGACAGAAGGGTAACATTTTTTTTCTAAATATCTATGGTCACTTTAAGCTTTCCTTCCTTTTTTATGATATGTGGTAGACGAGCCGACGGATCACCTGATGGTGATCAATTACCACCACCCATGGACACCTGCAACACCAGTGGTGTCACAAGTTCGCTGCTTAACTTAAATTAATTATTAATATATATTATAATGAACGTTCGAAAACCATTATTAAACAAAGAAACTACAACACTAATCATTAATTAAAAGTAAAAAGAAAAAAATCTCAATTTTACATACGAAAATGAAGTACTGATTAGCTACTGAACCGTTAAAATTGACTTGTTTTAATCATTCATTCTTATTGTTTAAGATCACTCAATTCTAACAATTCTTCGTCTATACTCGCACCCCACGAGTGCGAGTATAGACGCAAATAGTGTGCGAGCGAGAAGCGAATAGATGCGCCGCCATTTCTAATCCCATTCTTTATCCGCACAGGTAGTAGTGCTCAAGTGTGTGCGCAGACACAAGTGCACTTTCTATTATTCCCTTAACCTCATATTAAATGGGAGACCAGCGTGACATGACCAAAGAGGGATTGGATGCAGGACCAACGACTTAACGTGCTTCGACTAAATCGGAATGTATAGAACACTTAGGTATCCACATTGACATAATCGTCAATTAAATCTTTTACTCAATAGTCGACGCTACAAGTAAATGACAGACGCCTAACATCATCGGCGAGACCAAGGCGCATCGTCTTCGCTGGCTTGGTCACCTCGAGAGACTGGACGAGTATCGTCTCGTGAAGAAAGCATACCAGAGCCGACCGATGGGCCGACGCCCGGAAGGCCTAGGTATCGCTGGAAGGACGTCGTCGAGAATGATCTGCGAGAACTTCAGGCCGGTGACTGGCGACAAGTAGTGCAGGATCGATCAAAGTGGCGTTCTCTTGTTTCGGAGGCCAAGACTCGCTTCGGCTCGCTGAGCCAGTGGAGTAAGTAAGTAGTAAGTACAAGTAAGAGACATGCCACTTGAGCCATTTGTTGTCGTTACTGAGAGATGATGGAATTCTAAAAAAATATTACTGGTCCCTTTAATGGAGTGGAGACCGCGTCTTGGCAAACGTAATGTAGGGCGCCCTCTGGCTAGGTGGGGGGACGATCTGCGCAGGATGGCTGGCAAGAGCTGGATGCGAGAAGCCATGGATAGATCACAGTGGCGAACAATTGGAGAGACCTACGTCCAGCAGTGGACTGCGATAGGCTGATGATGATGATGATGGTCCCTTTAATCGACGAGTAGCCTACTTGAAACTTAACTCAGAGATGGTGAACGAGGCCCTTAAACTTATTCAGTGATAGGTTAATGGCATTTTGTGGTAGCTTATTGAATATCTTAATACTTAAATTGACGGGTTGAGCACACTAGCGACTCCAGTAGAATTTAATTTTTAGCTACTAAATCCGATCTATTTAAAATAATTTCAGGGTTACAATTTCTCGGCAAACACTTATACTATTTATTAAATAGCCATGCACAAATATTGGGTCCGTTTTTGTACGCGAAAAATTGATTCACGCCAAAAAGGGCCGTTATTGGCGGTAATTCAAATTTTGAGTACAAATGTTAAAAGTTAAGTATAAGTATTAAATAAACACTATGAGTGTTTGCCGAGAGATACTGACCCCGAAACTGTTTAAAATAGATTCGGTTTAGTAGCTAAACATTAAAATCATTGGCGTCGCTAGTATGCCCTACCTGCCACCTTTAGCCAACAAATTATTTACCGATTTTATAAAGTCTGAGGACTGGGACGGAAAGTCTATTTTTCTGGTGTTAAGATGGCGTTATATCTACGAATTAACTACAAATATTCTTATTTTCCATTTTCTATTTCTGTTTAAAATTAACGAAATGAGTTTGCATCACGACACGACTGACCGGATGGCGCAATTGGTAGTGACCCTGCCTCTTACGCCAAAGGTCGTGGGTTCGATCCCCACCCTGGACAAACATTCGTGCGATGAACACTTGTGTTTGTTCGGTGTCTGGGTGTAATATATGTATTTAAGTATATATTTGTGTTCCTCTGTTGTCTGATATCTGTAACACAAGTGCTTAAGCTACTTAGTACGGAATCAGGTCAACGTATGAGATGTTGTGAGAATTATTATTAAAAAAAAAAACAAAAAAAAACACAATTCGAAGAGAAGGTTGTAAGTGAAATGTTTGAAGTTCTCGCAAAGGACCTTGTGAGATCCGAGGGCCAGCACAAAGGAGTCGAGAAATGGCCGCGTTTCTATCTTGTTTGAGACCATTAGACTTATTAAAATGTTAAACGTTCAGAGAATTTCAGGGTTCGCAGTGCTAAAGTAAAGTACAGCAGCTATACAGAGCGTCTCAAGACTATGGAATATACAGGGAATATACTTAAAAGCCAAAAGTTAGCATAGGAAATATTTTACCTATTATTTTAAACGACTTCAAAACAAAAGAGGTTCTCAATACATGTATATATTTTTTTTTATGTTTGTTCGCCGATTACTTTGCCATTTATGAACCGATTTAGACGATTTTTAGTTAGAAAGTAGATAGTCCCGGACGGGTACCATGATCAGGATATTAGGATCTGATGAAGGGATCCTGGAAAAATTGAAAGAAACTTTCAAATTTTATAGGGACACGTAATGCTTTGGTATATTTTTTCAAAACTGCTAATTTTGTGGCTCTGCTGATGATGGAAGATCAACTCCTCAACGGTAAGGAGTTAAAGGATAACTCTTTCAATACTGTACTCACAATAAGTTTGTTAGTAAATTGGCGGGGGTGGAAGGGGGAGGGGAAGAGGCTGCTAAAAAAATGAGAACCCTCAAATTTTAAAGGCACACGTAATGTTTTTGTATCTCTTTTCAAAACTGCACCAGTTTTAACGACTGATTGTATTAATTTTGTGGCTCTGCTGATGATGGAAGGTCAACTCCTTAACGGTAAGGAGTTAACGGATAACTTTTTCAATACTGGACTCACAATTACTTTGTTAGTTATTTGGCGGGGCGGAAGGGGGAAGGAAGGGGGGGCTGCTAATAAAATGAGAACCTTAAAATTTTAAAAAGGTCATTTTAGTGTCTCATTTTTTTGCCAAAAAATGCCAAGCATGCACCTCAAATTTTTTTAAACCTATGTGTATATTTCTACTCAGTGATGAGGGAAAACATCGTGAGGAAACCTACACATTTCGGACAGTATCTGAAATGTGTAACCATGCTTTAGTTGGTCAGGTTCCCCTGTTAAAGTGTTGCGAAGGTCAGACGGCAGTCGCTTCATTGTAATTACCAGACTGCCCAAATCCTGAATCATGGTCCAAGCGTAACCCAGGCTCCAGAGCGACAGCTTTGAACACAACCGGGATTTTGGCTTTTTGATTCTGCCAACCGATACACAGAGATATTAACCGTGGGAAAGCCACGCTTCGGCATGAATGGTGAAGCTGCACTGTACTGCGTTTCGATGCGTGTGAGAGGGTACCGGAAACCCAATCCGGGGGAAAGGGGGCCTTACAGGTTGGCAACGCACTCGCGACTCCACTGGTGTGGCGGGTGTTCATAGGGGCGGTAATTGCTTACCATCACATAAAAAAATACAGTCATCATTATTCACGATAAATGTCTCTAAGAAACATTGTACATTTTTTTTATTATGGCTCTACCTGAAGATAATTGAGAGTAAGTAGGTAGTCAACAGTCGAAGTCAGACAAAGTCATAGACACTCAATAAAACGCAGGTGTTTTACGTTTTATTGACTTACGGATTCAGCGGATATCTCCAAAAGCAATCGCGGGTTTTAAAGCTCTATTAGGTCCAAGCAAGTTGTCACGAGACAACGCACTCGACTCACAATAGCAGTGTTAAAAACGATACAATCCAACGATTCTTATTATTAGGATCACTTTGCGGTACTTCACTGCACAAATATACACCAAATTTGTACACAAAAAACCACTAGACAGTAATTTAAAACCATTGAATTGCAGCAGCCTATGCGGCTTGTTTTAGCCCTAACCGCCGAATGAACATTGTACATTGTAACATTTTGAGGAACCTTATTTGCTAACACATGACAGAATCCTGTTTTATACTCAATCATATCACTGCGATCGTTCATGAAAGTTTCTTTCTACTTCATGCACGCAAACCGACGATCAATTGAGCAGCAGTAAATCACCCTGCCTATTTAAGTTTTGATGACAACTTGACTCTCTTTCACAACTTTCAGTTCTGTGGATCGGTTTGGCTGTAGGTTTACCGAAGTCGGCGCCTAATCCCTGTTGAATAATTGAATGTTGTATTAAATTACAAGATAGTATTGGGTGCCGACTTCGGTAACACCTTTTCTCGAGTGTACAGATATAAATTGTTATTTGAAGTGTATAAAGCGTTAAAAATATTATTTTACACTTTTTTGATCGTGGTTTTTGAAGGCGGTTTTTTTTTCGTAGAATTTTTTTTAAACGAGGTTTGAAAATAATTCTTCTTTCACGGTAGGCAGCGGCATGACTGTGCTCCGGCATTGTTGATGTCTATG
>JADPWL010003205.1:0-43688 GCA_019059595.1 Marasmia exigua | reverse complement strand
ATTTAATTCGCTCACGCTAAGACCGTGAGCCAGGATTCGGAGGAGTCTAGTAATTACAATGAAGCGACTGCCGTTTGATCTTCACAACCTTTTAACAGGCAAACCAGACCAACTGAATCATGATTTTAACGTTCGGCACTAGATGCCAGAAGTAACCGAGATGTCAGACAGCGCCGCCCTATCAACCGCTGATGGGATTTAATAATAAGGCGTGTATAGCTGCCGAATGCGTTTATTGCACTGATTTCAATTCATTAATTTTACATTAACTTGCAAAAGTAGGTTGGCTGTACATCGGAATCATCAAAAAACACGTCATACAATAAAATGTTCGAGTTGACTCGTACAATGATTGATTGATAATTTTTCCATATGCGAACACCTATGAATAGTTTATAAGTTATACAAACTTTGTAACCATATATTATGTAAATTAAACTGTTGATATTCCAAATAAAATAAAATAAATAAAAAATGATTACACGTTTCAGAAGCTACAGATCTGAAAAGCACATTAGAAATGTCGATAATAAAAATAAATATTACACAACATCACATACTTTTTATCTGACTACGTGATAGGTAACCTAGCTCAAGCACCTGTATTACGGATATCAAAACCAACAGCGGAATTACTAATATATACATATAATACTTTTTCTTTTGTAAATACACACTTATAATACATGAAAAATACCCAAACCAGTACAAACAGACATGTTCATGCACACAAATGTTTGTACTGTGCGGCGATCGAACCCGCTACCCTTGCACCAGAGGTAGCATTCACTACCATTGATGCAAACGGATCGTCAAATCGATAAACATCTGACAACCCTATGGTAAGTTTAATTTGGTATAGGTTTCCGGTTTAAAACTAACTTGATGAGGTGCTGCGCCCTTGAACGAAGGCCAAGGGGCGAAGGCCGAAGTGACCTCCACACCCCAAGGGCTGGTCTCACCCAGAGGCTTCTATGAAGGCCGATGAAAAGATATAGATAGATAGATAGATAGATACTCTTTATTGCACAACAAATAAAACTTAAAAGCTAGGTATACAGAGATACAATGTACAATTTAGGCGGTCTTATCGCTGGGAGCGATCTCTACCAGACAACCTTCAGGTAAAGGAATTAGATAGAAGAGGGGAGGGTGGTGCAATCCTTTTGATTTTGAACATTGATTAAGTAAATTTATAGCATAAATACATATATCTAGATAATAAATAAACACGTTATCATTCACTAATATATACGAATGTTCAGCATCATCAGCCCATTTAAGTCCCCACTGCTGGGGCACAGGCCTCCCTCAACCACATGAGGGTTAATTGCCATACTCACCACGCTTGGCAGACGGGTTGGCAAGGGTTTTGATATAAATGCAGAGTTTTGCACCCCACGAGTGCGAGTATAGACGCAAATAGTGTGCGAGCGAGAAGTGAATAGATGAGCCGCCATTTCCGATCCCATTTTTTATCCGCACAGGTAGTATATCAAAACCCTCGCCAACCCGTCTGCCAAGCGTGGTGAGTATGGCAATTACCCCTCATGTGTTTGAGGGAGGCCCGTGCCCCAGCAGTGGGGACTTAAATGGGCTGATGATGATGATGATGATTTCAAAAGTACGTATGGTTCGAAGGAAGATCACTTAGGATTTTTTTCCACTGGGGATACGAATTACGACCTCGGTAGTCTTATCGCTAATAATTTTCCAGACAACCATGGGGGTAGCTTAAGGTGAGGGGTAGGGCACACTAGCGACACCAATCAATTTAAAATTATAGATACTAAACTAGATCTATTTAAACAATCTCGGGGTTACAACCTCTAGGCAAACAGTTATACTATTTTTAGTACGCGAAAAATTGATTACCGCCAAAAGCGGGCACTTTTAGCGTGAATCAATTTTTCGCGTACAAAAACTTACTCAACATTTGTACATGGTTATTTAATAAATAGTATGAGTGTTAGCGGAGAGGTTGTAATCCCGAAATTGTTTAATATAGATCCGGTTTAGTAGCTAAAAATTAAAATCGATTGGCGTCGCTAGTGTGCCCTACCCGTCACCTTAAAGCTTTTTTGAAGTGTGCTGTATAAAATGTTTTGAAAAGCGAATGAAGTGTTAAAATAAATTATTTTAGACTTTTCACTTTGTGGTTTTTGAAGGCGGTATTTTATCGTAGATTTGTTTTGGTGTTGGTATCCGTGTGGGAGCGAGGTGCTATGAGGTTGTTTATAGAAAAGCAAGCCGTTGACCTATAGCTTTATATCTGATAAGTTTTGTTTGTGTAGCCGAGGGTGCACGATAAGGCCAAGTTTATGGTGACTTGTATATCGCTTTAAAAAATAAAAGTATGAAATGACACGTTTGGTTTTTGTATGAGAAGTCGCTTAAAGCTCTATGAAATGACTAACTTTAAGCGAAAACCACACCCAGAGTCGTTGATTAACTTAGTTGGCTACTTAATAAAAAATATTGACAGTTATTTTGATACGCATAAAGACTACCGATACTAAAGTTAATGAGCATTAGCTTAAATGACGTCTCTGAGTGCGGCCGTACATGTCAATATTTTTTCTTAAGTACCAATTAAAGTTAATTGGACGTCTCTAAGTACGGCAGTTGGTACGAAATCAGGTCAAAAATAATTGAGAAGTTGAATGAATTTATTTAGATTTTTTTAATATAAAATAAAGTATCAGCTCATATACTGTCCCACTGCAGGGCAAAGGCCTCTATCATAGAAATCAAGTCATCGCTACTATGATGGGATTAGGCTTAATCACTATGCTTGCCTAATGCGGATTGGTGATCACAAACCCGGGCTATGTTCGAAAAATGAGAAACATGCTTTTGGCTCGACCCGGGAATCTAATCCAGGACCCTGAGATCGGCCCGTTACTTAAACCACAAGACCAACAGGGCAGGTAAGGAAAGTAAAGTATCAGCCTATAAACTATCCCACTGCAGGGTAAAGGCCTCCATCATACAAAACAAGTCATCGCTACTATTATGGGATTAGGCTTGATCACCACGCTTGCCTAATACGGATTGGTGATCACAATCCCGAGCTATGTTCGAAAAATTCGAAACATACCTTTGCTCGACCCGAGAATCGTACCCAGGACCCCGAGATCATGGCCTGGTACTTAAACCACTAAACCAACGGGGCGATATTTTTTTAATATAAAACCGAGAAAATAATAGGTAGGTACCGTGAATATCCTAGTTTTTCAGAATTGGTTCTGACTTCAGGATTTTCAAGTATAATTCCCTGAAATTTGATCTGCATATTTCAAACTTATTTATTTTAACTCATCTAGATTCTGAGTAGTGTTCTTCTTCTTATTTTATTTGTGGCAATCAACTTCTCGACTGAGAAATACTTCTGCCATTATCATGTTTTAGATTTTAGGCATTATTAAGCGGGACAACCGAAGATAATTCGCCAATGTCAAGTAACTTTCTGAGAACAAGTAGGTAGTCAACAGTCGAAGTCAGTCAAAGTCACAGTCACTCAATAAAACGCCGGTGTTTTGCGTTTTATCGACCTACGGATTCAGCGGATATCACTCTAAAAGCAATCGCGGGTTTTAAGACTCTATTAGGTCCAAGCAAGTTGTCACGAGACAACGCACTCGACACACAATAGCAGTGTTAAAAACGATACAATCCAACGATTCTTATTATTAGGATCACTTTGCGGCACTTCACTGCACAAATAAACACCAAACTTGCACACTAAAAACCACTACACACTAATTTAACCTTTGAATTGCATCAGCCCACGCGGCTTCTTTTAGCCCTACCCGTCCAATCCTGAGTAGTGTTTTCATTAATATGTTTTCTGGTTATTAAACACTAGCATTTGCCCGCGGCGTTGCCCGTAGTATTCGTTTTTGTATATCCTACAGCAACCTGATGGTCTTCGGGATAAAGGTATCCTTTGTTCGTCCCCTGGTTCTAAGCAACCTTTTTTATATGAGATAGGTTGCCACCTATCGACGAGCAGACGGATCGCCTGATGGTAAGCGATTGCCGCCGCCCATAGACACCCGCGATACCAGTGGAGTCAGAAGTGCGCTGTCAACCTTTAAGCCCCCCTTTATCCTGGATTGAGCCTCTGGTACCCTCAGAGAAGAAAACTTCCAGGAATACTTCCTTCCGGACGGAAGTATTCCTTGAAAAAGTTTTCAAATCAGATAAGTAAGTTTTGCTCAAAGGTGACGGGTAGGGCACACTAGCGAAACCAATAGATTTCAATTTTTAGCTAGCTACTAAACCGAATCTATTTTAAACAATTTCGGGATTACAACCTCTCGGCAAACACTTATACTATTTATAAAATAACAATTCACAAATGTTGGGTCCATTTTTGTACGCGAAATCACGCCAAAAGCGGCCATTTTTGGCGGTAATCCAAAATTCGAGTGCAAAAGCAGACCAAACAGTTAACTATAAGTATTAAAACGACGCCACATCCACAAATCAGTCGAAAATGGAAATCCAGCAAAGGTCTGGAAATTTCTTAAGTCAATCGGAATTGGAAAATCGCGTAGTGATTCTTTCCCAAAAGATATTAATATTAATCTTTTAAACAAGCATTTCTCTTCGTCTGCGGCCATTGATAGTGCTGCAAAAACTAACACTTTAAATCATCTGTCATCTCTTCCATTTCCGGACTACTCTCCGTTCGTCTTTAGTCAGTTACCTGATTGTGATGTTAAGAAGAACATATTGTCCATTGCATCTAACGCTGTCGGCAGCGATAGCATTAGCCGTAACATGATCTTACCCCTCCTTGACATCCTCACCCCCGTCATTACTCACATTCTTAACCACTCCTTGTCCACCAGTACTTTTCCTACTGCCTGGAAAGATGCTCAGGTCATACCACTTCCTAAGAAATCCAAGCCATCTTCTCTCTCCGATTACCGACCTATATCCATTTTACCATTCCTATCTAAAGTCCTCGAGAGAGTTATTCATCAACAGCTCAGCCGTTTCCTCTCTGAAAATCAACTCTTCAACCCGCTCCAATCCGGTTTCCGCCCAGGTCATAGTACGGTTACTGCTCTCGTCAAGATTACTGATGACATACGCCATGGTAGGGACAGCAAACATCTCACAGTACTAGCTTTGTTGGACTTTAGTAATGCTTTCAACACCGTGGATTTTGACATCCTGCTTGGCGTGTTGCGTTCTATTAACATATCTCCAACAGTAATTGACTGGTTTCATAGTTATTTGTTTGGACGCCGGCAACGAATCCGTGCTGATGATGTTATTTCTGAATGGTGTGATATTAGCGCCGGTGTACCGCAGGGTGGCGTCTTGTCTCCTCTCCTCTTTGCAATTTTCATTAATAACATAACTCATAATCTTACTTCATCCTACCATCTCTATGCAGACGACCTTCAACTTTATTCGCAGGGTAGTCTTGATAACCTTACAGACGTTGTACAGATCCTAAATGCGGACTTGCACCGCATTTCGGAATGGAGCAGCTCGTTCGGCCTCAAGGTCAACCCTGCCAAAAACACAGGTGATGATAGTTGGTGGCCCGCGGTTGATTGCAAGGATTGACTGGGGGTCTCTGCCAGCTGTCACTTTTGACGGAGTCCATATCTCCTATAGCAGGAAAGTTAAGAACTTGGGTGTATTTATGGACGATTGTTTATCCTGGGATGCGCAAGTGGGAGAGGTCAGTAGAAAAATGTTTGCTTCAGCGGGCGCGATAAATAGACTGCGAAATTTCTTGCCGATACCTACCAAAGTTGCTCTTGTACAGGCTTTACTTTTACCTATTCTGGATTACGCAGATTGCTGTTACCTTGACCTCAGTGAAAAACTTCTCGATAAGCTTGAGCGCCTTCAAAACTTCTGCATCCGCATCATTTTTGGCCTACGCAAATATGACCATGTCTCTGAGTTCCGTGCACAGCTTAACTGGCTCCCCATTCGTCGGCGTCGCGACCTTCATGTCCTCTCTCTGTTATATACCGTATTATTTAATCCTCTGGCTCCAGCTTATCTCAAAGAGCGATTCCAATTCATGCAACCTGCCGACGGTCGAGAAATGCGGTCATGCCGCAAACTCCATCTTAGCTTCCCTCCTCATTCCTCAGAATCCTATTCACAATCCTTTACTGTTCAATCCATTCGTCTCTGGAACTCCTTACCCCTTCCAATCAGGAAATCACAATCCCTTCCTATATTCAAGTCCCGTGTCAAAACTCACTTCCTATCTCTATAAATAGGTACACTGTTTTTTTCCTTGTCTCCTCTTCCTTTTTTATGTGGTCTGCTCTCTGGTCATTTATACCTATCTATAAGAAATATTTTTATTGATTTTTTGTTATAAATTATCTATGTATATATTATTATTGGGTATGTATGTATTGTTTATTATTATTTATGTAATGTAATAACATTAATATATAAAATAATGTATAATTCTGCCATTCTCAATTTCATTTGTTAAACTACTTTGCACTGCCTTCCCTTATTATTACGAATACGATATTTCTTTCCTCTACCCAAAGGTTGTCTGGAAGAAATCGCTACAAGCGATAAGACCGCCTTATTGTACTGTCTGTTGCTGTTGTATCATGCTTGTATTTTATTTTTGTGCAATAAAGAATATCTATCTATCTAAAAAAATATTAAAGGTGTTTGCCGAGAGATTGTAACTCCGAAATTGTTTAAAATAGATCCGGTTTAGTAGCTAAACATTTAAATCGATTGGCGTCGCTAGTGTGCCTTACCCGTCACTTTAAGGATCAAATTGATATTTTGATTGAATGCTTTTTATTACTTTTTCATGCTAATATGTCGTAAAAATGTTAAGTAGTTACCTACATTTATTTATTTATTTATTTACAAAGTTAAATAAAAAATAAAACTTGACTTTTTTAGGAATAATGATCAGTAGCTCAGATTTTTTTTTAATGGCTAATATTGTTGTACGTCAGAGACGCAGTCAACTCTGCCAATGTCAAGTGAGTAGAGATACATTCAGTATGTTTTATTATTAAATTGACCGGTGAGTAGATTTCTTAATTAATTGAGTTTTCTTTTTAGGGAAATCACCACCTATAACAAAACAAAACGTACACATAGAAAGCTCAGATTTTTAATAATTATGAGAACTAAACTGACAGATGTTTTATGTGTCAATCGAAATGTCAAAATGTATGAAAACATTTGCTTCTGTTAGTTTAGTTTGCATTATTCAAAATAAAGTATAAGACACTGTACTTACGCGTCCATGATTATATTCTCTTTGCAAAGCCTATTATGTGTTTAGCTGTAGGAACCCATTTAAAGTCTGATTTTTAATCATGTGAACTATAGTAACAGACGTCAATGTGTCATTCAAATGAAAACGTCATAATGTATGGGAACTTGACATTTGTACTTGTCACTTTAGTTGGCTTGCGTTCAAATAATAGTTAAGGTGACGGGTAGGTCACACTAGCGACGCCAATGGATTTTATCTTTAGCTACTAAACCGGATCTATTTTAAATAATTTCGGGATTACAACATCTCAAACACTTATACTGTTTATTAAATAATCATGCACAAATGTTGGGTCTGTTTTTGTACGCGAAAAATTGATTGACGCCAAAAGTGGCCGCTTTGGTTTTAAATAGATCGGATTTAGAAGCTAAAAATTCGAATCGATTGGCGTCGCTAGTGTGCCCTACGCGTCACCTTAAACGATTTTTTTCTGTTTGTTGTAGTAACACAAGTAGCAGTGGCTCGTGTTGTCCGTTCCTTCTTAATTCAAATTACAAAAAAAAACCTTCAACTCGATAAACGTCCTCACATAAATGTAGGACTAGCCAGAGGTAGTGCGGGGCAGGGAGTGACGAAGCGGGCGGGTGTGGGGCGTGCCCGCTACCTCAGCCGCCGATTCCTCGGAGCTCGTGCGTAAAAATGCTTTTTAAGGTGTCGGGTAGGGCACACTAGCGACGCCAATCTATTTTAATCTTTAGCTACTAAACCGGATATATTTTAAACAATTTCGGGAATACAGCCTCTTGGCAAACACTTATACTATTTATTAAATAACCATACACAAATGTTAGGTCCAACGCGTACGCGAAAAATTGATTCACTTTTGGCGTGAATCAATTTTTCGCGTACCAAAACGGACCCAACATTTGTGCATGGCTATTTAATAAATAGTATAAGTATTTGCCGGGAGGTTGTAATCCCGAAATCGTTTAAAATAGATCCGGTTTAATAGCTAACAATTAAAATCGATTGGCGTCACTAGAGTGCCCCACCACCACCTTAAGTTTTTCGCCAAGTTTGGGATTGCCTGTTTGCGCGAAATATTTTATTTTGTGCCGAGCTAGCGTTTGTGCGGAGTTTTTACGGGAGGCGTGAGTTTGAATTAGAACAACGTAAGGCGCGCGGTTTAAATATAAGCGCGTTGACTCAGTGTGTGTGTGACTCAGTGTTTCAACCAAGTTGTTTTTTTTCGATTCCCGGGTCGAGCAAAGGTATGTTTCGAATTTTTCGAACATTGCTCGGGTTTGTGACCACCAATCCGCATTAGGCGAGCGTGGTGATTAAGCCTAACCCCATCAGTGCAGCGATGACTTGATATCTATAATGGAGGCTTTTGCCCTGTAGTGGGACAGTATATAGGCTGATACTTTACTAGGAGGCAGCCCTGTTTTTACTATTCTAACAATCAATTATTGGTCATTTTGTCATCATCGTAACTTAATATTAGTATTTCTCTTTTTGGGATAAAACCCTGTTTTTCATAAACTTCCAAAACCTCCGAAGTTTTGGAAGTTTTGGGGAATCCTTCCGGAAGTTTTTCTTGGAAACTTTCTTAGGTCCGGAAATTTCCGGAAGTAGGGTCCCTCACTTACGCAGCGAAACACAGCACAGTGCTGCTTCACGCCGCTTTTCTGTTAGGCCGTGGTATCACTCCCGTCGAGCCGGCCAATTCATGCCGAAACGTGGCTCTCCCAATATAGTTTAGATTAGGTTGTTTTGTAGAAAACATCAGCTAGAAACAGATTTATAGACGGATTTTATGTCTAACGCTATTAAGCGTCGGAAAACATCGAACACATAGATTCGGACGAAAACACATTTGGACTTTACGATTATGATACAAGACGTCAAAAATGTCTAGCCGTTGCTTTTGGCGACAGACCTATTTTTAACCGACTTAAAAAAAGGAGGAGGGTCTGTGTTCGACTGTATATTTTGTAGAATTCATTTTTTATTTGAAAGAGCACACTCCCCATTGTCACTATGTCAGGATCTGATGATGAGATTCCAGAAAAATCGAGGGCCACCCTCAAATTTTATTGGCACTTGTAATGTTTTTGTATCTTTTTTCAAAGCTGCACCACTATTTACGCATGATCATATTAATTTTGTGGCTCAGCTGATAATAAAAAAGGTGCCGCGTGGTCCCCGGCAGAGTAGAATAGGCCACCCTCACTCTTAGCGAGGTGTCGTAAAAGGCGACTAAGGTAAAGCTGCTGGCATGATCATCAGCACCCAGAGAAGGAAAACTCTGCATTTATATCAAAACCCTCGCCAACCCGTCTGCCAAGCGTGGTGAGAATGGCAATTACCCCTCATGTGATTGAGGGAGGCCCGTGCCCCAGCAGTGGGGACTTAAATGGGCTGACGATGACGATGATGATGATGATAAAAAGTCAACTCTTCATCGGTTAGGAACAAAATAATATAATAGTTGATTTTATATAGCAATCTTTTGCAATTTATTCTTAAGTAAATAACACACTTAAAAATTTCACCTCGTGTTCAGGCGGGCCTCGAACCCACACCTTCCACAATAATATACCTACAATATTGATGAGACTATCGGCAGCTCATGTCGAATCAAGCACTTACAAATTTCGTCGGCTTAATAACGTGTTCAGTGGTCTAATTGGTAGAACATTCACCCGGATTGTGGAAGGTGTGGGTTCGAGTCCCGCCTGAACACGAGATGAAGTTTTTAAGTGTGTTATTCACTTAAGAATAAATTATAAAAGATTGCTTTAAAAAATCAATTATTGATTTAGCAGTCTCGTCTTAACTGGTGGTGAAATATTTGTAATAATATTTCCACTGGATATTGTAATGTACCTACAATATTGATGAGACTATCGACAGCTCATGTCGAATCAAGCACAAATCTCGACGGCTTAATAACGCGTTGAGTGGTCTAATTGGTAGAACATTCTCCCGGATTGTGGAAGGTGTGGGTTCGAGTCCCGCCTGAACACAAGATGAAATGCAAAAACCACGAATTAAAAAGTGTACGCCGTGTGGTCCCCGGCAGAGTAGAATAGGCCACCCTCACTCATACCGAGGTGTCGTAAAAGGCGACTAAGGTAAAGCTGCTGGCATGATCATCAGCACCCAGAGAAGGAAAACTCTGCATTTATATCTAAACCCTCGCCAACCCGTCTGCCAAGCGTGGTGAGTATGGCAATTGCCCCTCATGTGATTGAGGGAGGCCCGTGCCCCAGCAGTGGGGACTTAAATGGGCTGATGATGATGATGAAAAAGTGTAAGTATAACCACAGTAAATATATACGCAAGCAGTATGGACACTACGAACAAACGCTCGATTACTCACGCACACAGACGCACATTTTATACGGATTCTAAGGTCCCATCGGAGCACAATCGTGCCGCTTACGAAAATAAGTAGATACATTATTATGTATGTTATCAAATTATAAGTGTGAGCTATAGGAATGGACTGTATGGATGAAAGAGTGATTTAAATAGGTAAATAAAATATATTAATAAAATGATCAAACCAACCGCTATGACGTTTTTTACAAGAAGAGACAGACAGAGACAAAACAGAACATAAACAAACAATATAAAAGACTCTAAAAAGGCTCCCTAGCCATCCTGTAGTCGACATACTCCCGCCCGTAAGGCTTAGGCTTACAGAAGAAGCTGACTGCAGGTTGGCTAAGCACCAAACTAAAAGCCAACAGTCTTGGATAAATATAAAAACATAACATGCCCTGCCAAAAGGGCGATAAAAAACTAAACAAAATACTTCTTAATACTACTGCCCCGAAGCCCGGCAAGCAGAGGCCACGTCCGCTACCCGCACCGTGCCGTCTGGGCTTCCCCGTCTTCAACCCTCTGAAGGCGTCCAGTCCAAACCAGTCAAGTCCAATAATACATCTCGAAGCAGGCGCTCAACACCTGCGAGTCCTGCAGCATTATAAACGCTAGATGGCAGCACTGGCACTGTGCGCACATGGAAATGGGAAAGTTCCGGCTTCTCGGGAAATCATCCTGCTGGCAAATGGCACTCGAACATTATTGCAGCCGCGACGTACGGTAGGCCTCAATATCTTGAAATAGGGGAAGTAAGGCACAAACAAGGTTATAACACAATGGACAATAGGCCTCAGTGGATGTGTAAGTAGAACACTGTAGTAAGTTCACTCCAACTGAATCAAAATGGCCAAATTGTCCTACCCACTCGTGGGTGTACTCAACGAGCGGTTGGGTCGCTAAAGTTGCCAAGCTGTTTCTTGGAATCTCTGGTATTTCAGGCGCGCACGAAGCGGTCGGTTATTCCTCGCTGCTCCTGTGAGAGTGGAGAAGCAGCTAGATAGGCTCGCCCTCAGAAGATACTCTTCTGTCTTCTCGACGGCACGGGCAAGCAAAGGACGTGGCCGCTGCTGCATCTAAAATTCACGTGACTCGTTAGAGACTCCGAGAAGACGCATATATTTTCGAGCTCGGAGACTCAATTGTCCCGTATCCAGGATGGAAGCGCAACTGAATAAGTTCAGCCCCGGTATACACGGCGACTCAGCCTCGACGGGATCCTCCGCCGGCCTTTCGGAACCGAAATGGAATTTGAAGGAAGGAACAATCTTAACATATGGTTCACCTAAACTCTCCGAACGAGTTTGAGCGTGGACAGCAATGGACGATGAATCCTCACGCGATGGTAAACCTACCTCAAACACATCTTCGGGAAGGACGCCTTGAGGTATCTCTATAAATCTGTGCTCGCTTCGGCGAAGCGATATCGACGAAGCGCGCACATCAGTGTTTTTGAAAATTTCCAAACCATTTTTGCCCCTTAGTCGAAACTTAATAATTTAGAATTTAAATCCCCCTTACTCAAGTTCTCGATGTGAACGTGGTCATTGAGTTCAGAATCGAGTAATTGAGAAGCCCGACGCCCCATCTTCCAAGACAGCAAAAGTGTCGCAATCGCTGTTCAACGCAGAAACCACTACTGCTATATTTTCTGATAGAATGCGACCCTCTTTGCCTCTTGGAGTCTGGAACATAGATTAAGAACTGAGACTTCATTTGAACTCAACTCACTTTCTTTTTTATGATGACTTTTTGTTGTCAACTCCAACGTTGTCACAAATTTTGACATCGGTTTGTTTACATAAAAATTTCGAAGGAAATTTGGAACAATCGATATTTTGGCCAAAATAAAATTATGAAAAGATGATTTGTGGAGTGTTATACAATTTCTGCACTTCACATAAACACGATGACCATCAAACTGGTGCTCCTCAACATCCTCAGCTATAAACATGGAACACGACCTCGCGCTGCAGTCGTGCCTTCCGCAGAACATACATAAGGTAGCCTCGGGAGATACAGGGTACCTCGCCGCGTTATGCATACTTATCGCTACCTTAGAAGATTCTGTTGTTCGTGCGGTAGCTGATATGAGAGGAGTCGTTGCACACGTTGATGTCCTCTTATTGAAAGGTGTGGAAGGGTGTTTCACGCTCGCTGAAATATCAATAGGGGAACTCGTTACCTCCGCGGTGGTGCTCGGAAGGCGAGATCGCAACTTACGCGACCTTCGCTCTCTGGCCTCCGCCAAAGCAAGCTCATACTCAGCTCGAACTACTCGCTCCTCCATGGCGGCAGCTTTGCGGACCGCTTCCTCTCGCGCGCGAGCCACCTCGATTTCCACTCGCTGCTGCTGTTTTGCAATATCAGCGAGCTTCCGCCTGAGTTGCGCCTCAGCAGCTTTAACTAGAACGCTCTTGGAGCTCGATCTGCGATAAATCGAGTCGTCGTCTCCCTCCCCCCGGGGTGAACTTACGGAGAAAGGAATCTCCTCCGGGAGTAGGGGTGATAACGTCTCCTTTACCATCGGGGATTTAGAGACGGAGCCTTTGGGTCCCTCCGATGAAATCGGGAATTTATACATGGAACCCTTGGGCCTCTCCGATGACATCGGGGGTGTAGACATGGAGCCCTTGGGGCCCCTCCGATAACACTGGAGACTTAAAAAATGGGCTGGGTTGTGCTCCTCCGATGGTAAAGGCTTTTCGGTTTCCTTAGCGGGAAGCCTAGCGGTGGTTTTGTAATGATTATGAACGCAAACCATTATATAAATCGGGAAAATATTTGACAAGGAAAACTATATGAAAATGAATATGAATATTTGACGTGAAAACGTAAACAACATAAATGGCGAATGGATCAATTTACGGTGAAGGACCAAAACGTGAGCTATAGGAATGGACTGCATAATGACAGAGTGATTTAAATAGGTAAATAAAATATATTATAATAAAATGAACAATTATAAACCACCGCTAAGACTGACAGCAAACAGAACATAAACAAACAATATAAAAGACTCTAAAAGGGCTCCCTAGCCATCCTGTATTCGACATACTCCCGCCGTAAGGCTTAGCTTACAGAGAAGCTGACTGCAGTTTGGCTAAGCACCAAACTAAACGCCACAGTCTTGGATAAATACAAAAACATAACATGCCCTGCCAAAAGGGCGATAAAAAACTAAACAAAATACTTCTTAATACTACTACCCCGAAGCCCGGCAAGCAGAGGCCACGTCCGCTACCCGCACCATGCCGCCTGGGCTTCCCCGTCTTCAACCCTCTGAAGGCGTCCAGTGCAAACCAGTCAAGTCCAATAATACATCTCGAAGCAGGCGCTCAACACCTGCTACTCCTGCAGCATTATAAACGCTAGATGGCAGCACTGGCACTGTGCGCACATGGAAATGGGAAAGTTCCGGCTTCTCGGGAAATCATCCTGCTGGCAACTGGCACTCGAACATTATTACTGCAGCCGCGACGTACGGTAGGCCTCAATATCTTGAAATAGGGGAAGTAAGGCACAAACAAGGTTATAACACAATGGACAATAGGCCTCAGTGGATGTGTAAGTAGCACACTGTAGTAAGCTCACTCCAACTGAATCAAAATGGCCAAATTGTCCTACCCACTCGTGGGTGTACTCAACGAGCGGTTGCGTCGCTAAAGTTGCCAAGCTGTTTCTTGGAATCTCTGGTATTTCAGGCGCGCACGAAGCGGTCGGTTATTCCTCGCTGCTCCTGTGAGAGTGGAGAAGCAGCTAGATAGGCTCGCCCTCAGAAGGTACTCTTCTGTCTTCTCGACGGCACGGGCAAGCAAAGGACGTAGGCCGCTGCTGCATCTGAAAATTCACGTGACTCGTTAGAGACTCCGAGAAGACGCATATATTTTATTTTACGAGCTCGGAGACTCAATTGTCCCGTATCCAGGATGGAAGCGCAAATGAATAAGTTCAGCCCAGTTATACACGGCGACTTAGCCTCGACGGGATCCTCCGCCGGCCTTTCGGAACCGAAATGGAATTCGAAGGAAGGAACAATCTTAACATATGGTTCACCTAAACTCTCCGAACGAGTTTGAGCGTGGACAGCAATGGACGATGAATCCTCACGCGATGGTAAACCTACCTCAAACACATCTTCGGGAAGGCGCCTTGAGGTATCTCTATAAATCTGTGCTCGCTTCGGCGAAAGCGATATCGACGAAGCGCGCACATCAGTGTTTTTGAAAATTTCCAAACCATTTTTGCCCCTGAAGTCGAAACTTAATAATTTAGAATTTAAATCCCCCTTACTCAAGTTCTCGATGTGAACGTGGTCATTGAGTTCAGAATCGAGTAATTGAGAAGCCGACGCCCCATCTTCCAAGACAGCAAAAGTGTCGCAATCGCTGTTCAACGCAGAAACCACTACTGCTATATTTTCTAATAGAATGCGACCTCTTTGCCTCTTGGAGTCTGGAACATAAATTAAGAACTGAGACTCATTTGAACTCAACTCACTTTCTTTTTTATGATGACTTTTTGTTGTCAACTCCAACGTTGTCACAGATTTTGACATCGGTTTGTTTACATAAAAATTTTGAAGGAAATTTGGAACAATCGATATTTTGGCCAAAATAAAATTATGAAAAGATGATTTGTGGAGTGTTATACAATTTATACACTTCACATAAACACGATGACCATCAAACTGGTGCTCCTCAACATCCTCAGCTATAAACATGGAACACGACCTCGCGCTGCAGTCGTGCCTTCCGCAGAACATACATAAGGTAGCCTCGGGAGATACAGGGTACCTCGCCGCGTTATGCATACTTATCGCTACCATAGAAGATTCCGTTGTTCGTGCGGTAGCTGATATGAGAGGAGTCGTTGCACACGTTGATGTCCTCTTATTGAAAGGTGTGGAAGGGTGTTTTACGCTCGCCGAAATATCAATAGGGGAACTCGTTACCTCCGCGGTGGTGCTCGGAAGGCGAGATCGCAACTTACGCGACCTTCGCTCTCTGGCCTCCGCCAAAGTAAGCTCATACTCAGCTCGAACTACTCGCTCCTCCATGGCGGCAGCTTTGCGGACCGCTTCCTCTCGCGCGCGAGCTACCTCGATTTCCACTCGCTGCTGCTGTTTTGCAATATCAGCGAGCTTCCGCCTGAGTTGCGC
The DNA here is from genome assembly GCA_019059595.1 of Marasmia exigua. Taxonomy (NCBI): domain Eukaryota; kingdom Metazoa; phylum Arthropoda; class Insecta; order Lepidoptera; family Crambidae; genus Marasmia; species Marasmia exigua. Next base: position 27,888 of record JADPWL010003205.1, on the reverse strand, counting down.
CTCAGCAGCTTTAACTAGAACGCTCTTGGAGCTCGATCTGCGATAAATCGAGTCGTCGTCTCCCTCCCCCCGGGGTGAACTTACGGAGAAAGGAATCTCCTCCGGGAGTAGGGGTACGACTGGTGATAACGTCTCCTTTACCATCGGGGATTTAGAGACGGAGCCTTTGGGTCCCTCCGATGAAATCGGGAATTTATACATGGAACCCTTGGGCCTCTCCGATGACATCGGGGGTGTAGACATGGAGCCCTTGGGGCCCCTCCGATAACACTGGAGACTTAAAAATGGAGCTCTTGTGCTCCTCCGATGGTAAAGGCTTTACGGTTTCCTTAGCGGGAAGCCTAGCGGTGGTTTGTAATGATTATGAACGCAAAAATCATTATATAAATCGTGAAAAAAATTTGACGTAAGAAAAATGTTTGACAAGGAAAACTATATGAAAATGAAAATGAATAATTCTACGTGAAAACTAAACAAAATAAATGGCGAATGGATCAATTTACGGGTGAAGGACCAAAACGTGAGCTATAGGAATGGACTGCATGAATGAAAGAGTGATTTAAATAGGTAAATAAAATATATTAATAAAATGAACAAATTATAACCACCGCTAAGACCTGACAGCAAAACAGAACATAAACAAACAATATAAAAGACTCTAAAAAGGCTCCCTAGCCATCCTGTAGTCGACAATAAGTTTTGTATATCTACTCCAAACTTTTATATTTAACTTCGTTACTTTAAATAATATGCTCAAAACTTACACTGTATATTGTTAAAGTCACTAAATTCGTTTTGCGATAACAGTTTTCAACCCTGCTTCTCCCGGGAATTGCTCGATTTTCGCAGCTAAAATCTAGTCTATATGCTAATTTATGAAATAAGTACATACTTATACTAAATAGAACTATACTTTAGCTCAAGCAGAAATTGCATGTTACAAGGATGAAAATTTTGCGGCGAATGTGTGGATTTACGCGGAAAGACCTTGCGAGAACTCCTTTAAATCCATTAGCTCGACGGTCATTATCATCATCATCATCATCAGCCTATCGCAGTTCACTGCTGGCCGTAGGCCTCTCCAATTGTTCGCCACTGTGATCTATCCATGGCTTCTCGCATCCAGCTCTTGCCAGCCATCCTGCGCAGATCGTCCCCCCACCTAGCCAGAGGGCGCCCTACATTACCTTTGCCAAGACGTGGTCTCCACTCTAGAACTCGTTTACTCCATCGGTTGTAAGTTCTGCGGCTAATATGGCCAGCCCACTGCCACTTAAGCTTGCTAATCTGGTGAGCAATGTCGATGACTTTGGTTTTCTGCCGGATCACCTTATTATGGATTCGATCTCGGAGAGAGACGCTGAGCATTGCACGTTCCATAGCCCGCTGAGCGACCTTTAACTTGTGGACCAGCCGTACCGTAAGTGTCCACGTTTCGGCTCCGTATGTCATGACGGGGAGGACGCACTGATTGAAGACTTTCGTCTTTAGGCACTGTGGTATCGACGATACGAAGACACGACGTAGTTTTCCAAATGCTGGCCAACCTAACTGGATTCTCGTATTCACCTCATCCTCGAAGTTGTTTTTAGCCAATTGCAATAGCTCGACGGTGAGGGAAAACATTGTGAGGAAACCTGTACGTTTCGCATAGTTTCTGTAATATATAACCATGATTCAGTTAGTCTGCTTCCCCTGCTAAAGGGTTGCAAAGGTCAGACGGCAGTCGCTTCATTGTAATTCAGAGACTGCCCAAAATTCTGAATCATGGACCCAGCGTACCCCGCGTTCCAATCTTTGGACCCAACCGGGAATTACGCGCTAAGATGAAGGTAGGACATAGCAGACAATCTGGAGGAGATTCGGCTATGTTGGTACAGCCATGTCTAGCATAAACTGGATAGCTACGTGGGAAATTAATTACTGACCATACCATCACCGTTAGATCCTACATGGTCATGGGAAGAGGTAGACCCAAAACCTGCAGTTTATTAGTATTGGATTAAGCAACTACTAATCTTTGTGACCTATGAGGGGAACCAGTAGTCATGCTCACTCAAATGTCTCTGAGGTGGTGGCGCTATGTGACGGGTCATTGCATTCCCTCTAATATGGTTGAGTGAAATGATGGCTGACAAATACGCCATACTTGTGAAAAGGTGCCACCTTTGGGGACTGGTCTGCTTCGGTTTACCTCATAATATTTATTTTATTATTATTTCCTTTATATTATATTGTGTTATAGTTAAACTGTATGGCTTGGTATGATGATGACACAACATTGTATGAAAGTCTGGCGATTAAAAAGAGTACTTGGCGAGTTTCTTGCTGGATCTTCTCGATCAGAAACAACATTCCGAGCCGGTGGTAGAATCGCATTATGTTTATTCATTTCTTTAGTATATTTTATGCATCAACGTCTATAGGTATGTATTAACATGTAAATTATACATAAGTACTTACAAATAGTTTTAAGTCATTCAAATGTATGACGATTTGTAAGTGCAGTGTACAAGCCTATGCAAATAAAGAATTATTAGAGTTTGGGTTTGAGGCGTTTTTTTGTATGTGATAGGTGACAGACGAGCATACGGATCACCTTATGGTAAGCGATTGCCGTTGCCCATGCACGATCGCGACACCAGTGGACTCTAAACCCTCGGAAAACCATTAAACTGGCTACAATAAATGCTCAATACCGTGCTAAGTGCGAAAGAATTAGGCGATCCGTCTGCTCGTCTGCCACCTTACTATCAGCCTATATACTTTTCCACTGAAGGCAAAGGCTTACATCATAGAAATCAAGTTATTGTTACTATGATGGGATAGGCTTAATCACCACGCTTGTCTAATGCGGATTGGTGATCACAAACCCGAGCTATGTTCGAAAAATTCGGAACATACTTTTTGCTCGACCCGGGAATTGAACCCAGGACCCCGATATCACGGCCCGGTACTTAAACCACTAGACCATCAGGGCGTTTCTTAAACCACTAAACCATCAGGGCGTCTGCCACCTATCACTTAAAAAAATGTGACATCTATTATATAAACCTATGTTTACGAATAAATAAATTGATTGATTGATTGATACTATTCGGGTTGCCAAAGATCTGACTCAGAAGCGAGGCGCATCTCTTTCTGATTATCCTAATGCACGCACTCACACACACACATACATACTAACACAACCAACCAACCATCCTAACACAAACATTCAAAATGTTTTTTTTTTATCTTTTCTCTTCTTAGCGATAAAAATAATCATTAAAATAAACTTTATTTATTAATTTGTATTACTTATAAGATGTTGGCATTTTCATTATGCAAATTAATTTAAATTACTGAAAATTTAGAGAAGATTCATAGTATGTTATTGTAATCGAATGTTAGAACAAAAATGTTGTAACTTGTACCACACCACATCTCATTGAGTCAATGGCACGCACAAAATTGAATGGTTTTGCGAATCTGTTTTTGTAGCGCTCAAACTACCCGACTATATTAACAAAAATAGATGTAATTTTTTTTGTAATTTTTATAATTATTTGTAATTGTTTTCTTATAGAACTAACTGGGTATATTCCTCTAAGGCAACTATTTTGGGGTTATTGTTACAGGGTTGATTATCTGAGATACAGGAACTAACCTATTTTTTTTTTTTTTTTGGCTTGCTGTTGCTCTTACGAGACAACTTTGCCAATGTCAAGTGATTAAAGAGACACGTTCCTTAGAAAATTTGTTGAGAAATGAGCTGGTTCTCTTCAGATGATTGAGTTTGGGTTATTATTAAACATCACCTAAAACAAACAGAACGTACACTGACATACACATTTAGACAACACAAACTTTGTTAATTGGGAGATTCATAGAAACTAACTATACCCGAAACTGGAATTCAAGACCAAAAAAACTACGACAGATACGTCACTGTCAAATCTTTCAATGTCACCTATGTCATTGTCAAATCAAGTTTTCAGGTTTTGCTAACCTTTTTGTTATATACTTCTTTTCTTAGTATAAGCTGGCACAATCCATGATTAGGTTTCCACCTCTGCAGTAATTAATTCGTCCAGTTTTGCACATGTTTTAGATATTAGGCGTTAATAAGTGAAATAACTCGTAAGAAAAATGGGCAAGTGATATTTTGACAACGTGGATAGTTAACACGAAGTCAGACAAAGTCTCAGTCACTCAATAAAACGGGGGTGTTTAGCGTTTTATCGATCTATGGATACTGCCGAAACTACTCTTATAACAAAATCGCAGGTTTTAAGACTCTCTTAGGTCCTAGCAAGTTATTCACGTGTCAACTCACACAATAGCAGCGTTAAAAAAGATTCTTATATTAATATCACTTGGCGGCACCTCACTGCACGAAACAACAACACGCCTTTCTACCAAACATTACGGATGATTAAGTTTTTATTAAAGCGTCTTGTATTTATGTAAAAATAAGTAAATAAAATTATTTCTTTAAATTATTGAATTAAAATTACCCATAAATAAATTACGTCAGCGTATGTTATTATAAAATAGGTATATACTATTGTACGATCATTTTATTGCAGTGGCAACTTTGCTGTAGCTTTTTTGGTCTTGAATTCCAGTTTCGAGTATAGTTCAGATATCAACCCACCATAATTACATATTGTTCTGTATAACTAAATACCTATATTTTTCTGTATTTAACTGTGTATTTATGGTGAGAAATAAACGTTATTAATATTATTTTTATTGCCCAAACATTTATGATACCGTAGTCAGGTGAAAATAGCTCACCGTAGTTTGCCCCACTTTGCCCGGGGCAGGCGCGCGATTTGCCCCACTAATCCCCCGTTACTGTCGGACTGTTTGCGCTGACAGCGACGTTAATAGCTGGGGGGACTCTCCAGCTATGCCTTATTAGGACAATGGACAACATTTCAAAATTGCTGAGCTATGAAACAAAAAATACCAATTAGTACTTTTTCGCTTCTCGAATATATATTTATTGATATTATAAATTGCTTATTTACTGAGAAAAAAATTAAAAACTAAAAAACTTAAGATGACGTCATCTCACGGCAGAATGTAAAATATTTCTTTGCTTAACACACTATAGTTTTAAATTTACGTAATGTCAAACCCATAACATGCAACTGTCAAAAACAGAACCAACACAACTTGTCAACGTTGAATGAATGAATGACGTTGACAATGATGACACTAGTAATCTTTACCTTTGACAGTAGTACCTTTTTTTATTAAAGCAATGATAAGCAAAGGAATATCGCTGTATTCAGCCGTCCGATGACGTCATTTGGCCTTACGTCTATTTAGAATATAAAGAATTTCAATAATTATTTTATATATGAAAATGGCCAAATTTTGAAAAAAGAAAAAATATGGGTCTGTTCATTTTATGTCTACTTTCACATAAAAAATCAATATGGACATGTTAAAAATATGTAATGTTGTCCATTGGGAGACCTAATGATAAAAAATGTTATTGATGCTAGCGAAGGATGCTAATGTAATTGTGTATGTCAACTGACTAGTGTCATCTAAAATATTTTTATTTAATCTCTTCAAGTATAAATTCTTTTTTTTATGTGATAGGTGGCAAACGAGCAGAAGGATCACCTGATGGTAAATGCCGCCGCCCATGGACGGGTGTCCAATAAATAAATAAATATTTCACAATAACACATACAGGACCCCACGAGCCCCCATCCCAAGAGACCCCATCTATACTCGCACCCCACAAGTGCAAGTATAGACGCAAATAGTGTGCGAGCGAGAAGTAAATAGATGCGCCGCCATTTCTAATCCCATTCTCTATCCGCATCTGAGAGGTAGCTCAAGCACCTGTGTTACGGATATCAGAACCAACAGTGGGATTATAAATATTAACATATAATACTCTTCTTTTGTAAATACATACGTATAATACATAGAAAGCACCCAAACCAATACAAACAGACATGTTCATGCACAAAAATGTTTGTACTGTGCGGGGATCGAACCCGCAACCCTTGGACCAAAGGCAGCGTTCACTACCACTGTTCTACAAAAGGGTCGTCATAATACCAATGGAGTCACAAGTGCGCTGCCAACCTTTAAACCTCCCTTTGCCCCCGGATTGGGCGCCAGTACGAGAGTACTGGAGGCCCAATCCGGGGGCAAAGGGTGAGAACTCACGCAGCGTGTGTGAAATGCGCCGTCCGGTCAGTCAATTCAGTAACCTGTCCTATAATATCTAGCCTTATGGAAACCCTCCAGGCCTCATCGCATCAAGGCTGATGGCGTGACTGGGGGAGCATAGCACTCCCAGCTTCTCAGGGCGTATCCACTATTCTTGTGACACGAAGTCTTTTGATACTAGTATATGTATGCATAGGTAATTGTACAACCTGTGCGGAGTATAGACGCAAATAGTGTGCGAGCAAGAAGTGAATAGATGCGCCGCCATTTCTGATCCCATTCTTTATCCGTACAGGTTGTAAGTTAGCCATTATAATATAGGGACATTTACATCCGTTTAAGGTAGGGCACACCACCGACGCCAATCGATTTTAATTTTAAGCTACTAAACCCGATCTATTTTAAACAATTTCGGGATTACAACCTCTCGGCAAACACTAATACTATTTATTAAGTAACCATGCACAAATGGCGTGAATCAATTTTGAGCGTACGCCTTGGACCCAAAATTTGTGCATGGTTACTTAATAAATAGTATTAGTGTTTGCCGAGAGGTTGTAATCCCGAAATTGTTTAAAATAGATCCGGTTTAGTAGCTAAAAATTAAAATCGATTGGCGTCGGTAATGTGCCCTACCCGTCACCTTAACCACGTGTTCTATCAACCATACTCAACCTTAAAAAAAATCTACGAAACAAAAACCGCATTCAAGTACCACGAACTAAAAAGTGTAAAATAATATTTTTAACACTACAAAAATCATTTTATAACAGTACACTCGAGAAAAGATGTTACCGAAGTCGGCGGCCAATACTATCTTGTAATACAACATTCAATTATCCAACGGGGATTAAGCGCCTACTTCGGTAACACCTTTTCTCGAGTGTAACTGTTATAAATTAAATGCAATATAGATTGTGAAACTGAACATTTGTTCAAATTCATCATCAGCAACCCACACTCATCCACTGCTGGACATAGGTCTCCCCTAATGCACGCCACTGCTCCCGATTTTCGGCCACTCTCATCCAGCCCACACCAGCCAGCCTTCGAATGTCATCATCCCATCTTGTCGCAGGGCGTCCTACACTACGCTTACCGAGTTGCGGTCTCCACTCAAGAACTTTACGGCTCCATCGGCTGTTCAGTTCTAATTGAGATAAAACAAAACCCAATTTTCATACTAAGTAGGTAACGTGTCTTGGTCATTTAGTATGGAGAATCGAAAAAAAAATTATGAATTTGGAAAAGACGTAGAACAAATGTTGATCTTTATTCAAGTCAGGTTCATACATAATACTTATGAATGTCAAAATAGGTACTTACATACTCCGCTGGCTCAGCGACCCAAATACAGCCTTGGCCTCCGAAACAAGAGATCGCCACTTATGATAGATAGATAGATAATACGTTTATTCTGCTGCACAAAATTATACAGTTACATAATCAAGTTGTAAACACTAATAATAGTCATAGAGTCTGATAGGTAGAAGCAATTAATGAAATAAAAAATATAAGAATAATAATTAGTGAACAATGTTGCAGCAAGAATGGTCCCCGTCTCAGCCTATGCCACAGCAAAGCCATGACGCTGATTTTCAGACGGCGGCCTCAGAGTGTGTCCGCGCCAGGCGAGGTACTACAAATTTCGATAAAAATTAATTGTTAATTTTTGTATTGTGATGGTGTGAAAAAAGATGTAAAAAAGAAAACCGCAGTGTGATACAAACAATTTAAAAATTTGTAAAGTAATTGGAAATGTCGTTAATGGGTGGAATGTATTTATTAATAGTGATTTAGATAAAATTAAATTAATACGTGATTGTAAATGGTGAATGTAAATTAATGTTATAAAAATTCTTCAGTCAATCCTGCGCTATTTCTTGCCAGTTATTGACCAGGAGCTCGCGCAGGTCAGTCTCGACGACGTCCTTCCAGAGATAGCTAGGTCCACCAACTGGGTGTCGGCCCACGAGTCGGCTTGTATGCTTTTGTCACCAGATGACCTTCATATAACTCTCAAGATAGCCAAGCTAGCGAAGACACTGCTGGACATAAACATCCCCATGTTCTCCACACAGATAGGTCATGTGCCGCTGTTTGAGTACGTGTTTTTAATTATAATAAATGCAATTTATCAATACACAATAATTAGAGAATTATTGACAGCTGGTCGAGATGCTTCTTATAAAACATGAAATTATTGATATTGGCGACAGCTTCTTACCAGCATTACATTACAATTCATTCATAAAACATTTGATCTTATTTAGACACATTAGGTACGGCTAAGTAAGTTTGTAATTATTGCACTTTAGCTTAGGTACCTACTTATGTATTTTCTATGCTTGCAACTCTAATAATACCTACTGTTATGGTGATAAATTACTCTTAGAATAGAATAGAATTCATTTGTTTCAACCATAACTCATATTGAGGGTACAGATAATATTAATAACAATAAACAAGATTAATTCCATTTCATAATTACATTACACAATTGACAAAAATTAAAATACAATTAAATTAGGATGTCAAATTACAATTTTAAATAAATTATAGATTTATACACACACACACACACGTGCGCGCGCACGTAGCCAAACACACATTTTAGATCCCAAAAATGTTCTTTTATAGTATAAAATCATAGCCCTTTAGATAGATTTCCTTCTTGTACCCTTTTATGTATTCGTACAATAATTAGGTTTAGGAAATGCTTACTGGCCGCTGCAAGACAAGCCAGCGGCCAGTATGATGATAAAATAATGTATCAATACGGGGATTAACAGTCCGCTCGTGACCACGGCTGCTGTAACGTAGCCGAAACGTCGAGCCAAATATGTGAGTACACAATGTTGTTTCACATAATAAATATCGTGTTAATCCCCGTATTGATACATTATAGTTATAATGCAACGCGAAAATCTAAAAAACTATACGATGATAAAATATTGTACAATGTATTTGTTTTAGGTAAATAAAGTTTTTTTTTTATACAACTAGAATTAGAATCGTGAGATACTACCTAATGTTTCATTGTTTTAATAATTTGTTCATTCGTCAGTACATTAACTATCGACACATGGTTGATGTACTGACTTAAACACTTCGATAATAATGAATGTAAATGCGCCATGGGGCGCTGATTTCAATAGAAAAGCTACCTGTCGTTTGTACATGCATTCGCGACATAATTTTACCTGTCACTTGGGCTATAGTTAACACGGCCACCGGCCCAAAGGGTCAAATCGCAACTATTCTTATAAATAATCTCTGAGTGCCACAACAATAAAGTAACTTACAACATGACAAATCCAATTTCAGGTTGTCAGTTTATTGGGCATTTGGGTGGTAACCCTAATTAATGTTTGTAAAATGCCAACAGCCGCCCCCAAGAAACTCAGTAGTTTCTTTTCAAATCTTCAATCTTGCACGACACCCAGAGGAACTCTGAGCGGACTGTCCCACGCAATCACAAAAATAGGTCTCCCTATCCCTTCAGTCTCCACATCGTCGCTTGATGAGATTCGACCTGTCAGCTCCAACAGACTCCTTCGGGATAACCCGCAGTCAGTTACTCAAACAATCCAGTGGTTTCAGGAACAATAAATTGAATTTCTCTTTTTACTTCTAACGTAAAAATCTTAACTTGTTTTTATGTGATATTTGGCAGACGGATTGCCTAAAGGTAAACAAATACCGCCGCCCTTAGACGGATGTCTATGGGCGGCGGCGGCGCCAAAAGCGGTTACACTAGTGGAGTCACAAGTGCACCTTTAAACCCCCCTTTCTCCCGGTATGGGCCTCCGGTACCCTCACTCACGCAGCGAATCGTAGCACAGTGCTGCTTCACGCCGATTTTCTGTGGGGCCGTGGTATCACTCCGGTCGAGCCGGCCCATTCATGCCGAAGCGTGGCTCTCCCGCGGTCTGACTTCAGAACTATGAAAATTTCCTAATAAGTAATTAGAAAATGTAAGTTGACACCGACAATTACCAATTTTTAGGAAATTGACATGTTTCTGTAATATTTTTTTTTCCAAACACAAATAATATAATCTATCTAATGTCCTTTACCTGAAAGTTGTCTGGTAGAGATCGCTCCCAGCGATAAGACCGCCTAAATTGTACATTGTATCTCTGTATACCTAGCTTTTAAGTTTTGTATGTTGTGCAATAAAGAGTATCTATCTATCTATCTATCTATCTATAATATAATTCTATGAAAAACAGCTAAAACTGTTGAAATAACATTCTACATTGGCGAACAATAATAATAAAATTAAACTTTTTCAGCTCCATGGAACTATATATACAACTAAAAATTCCACCCGTATTTCATTTGAAAGCTCCAAAAGTTCTATTCAACTCTAAAGTCTGCTATTATTAGTTCTAGGTTTAAAATCTACAATGAAAATGATTTTACAACTTTTTCAATAAACATTGTAAAGTTTGGGGCCGAGAGCTCCCCCTTGGCGACCGCCCAAGTGAGGCTATGATAACAAAGGCATAATTTAGTGCAATCTACGCGGTCAGGCTTCGCTCCCATAACTTAGATAAATGGCCGTAATTTGACATTCAGGCTTAAATCATGGAGTTTGAGAAATTGCAGTCCAGGTGTGAGGCAAATTGAAATAGCTATAGCTAATGACGCCGTGTGGTCCCCGGCAGAGTAGAATAGGCCACCCTCACTCTTACCGAGGTGTCGTAAAAGGCGACTAAGGTAAAGCTGCTGGCATGATAAACAGCACCCAGAGACGGAAAACTCTGCATTTATATCGAAACCCTCGCCAACCCGTTTGCCAAGCGTGGTGAGTATGGCAATTACCCCTCATGTTATTGAGGGAGGCCCGTGCCCCAGCAGTGGGGACTTTAATGGGCTGATGATGATGATGATGAATAACGCGATACCTCGTTGAAATTAGCGACACAAATCGATTTTAATTTACTGTGGCGAATTTGAGCCATTTCAACAAAAAGCGATCTAATTAACAGTTTAATGAGGCATATTTGTGTAATATGTATTAATAGTGTCGCGCCCTTACATTGTTTCGGGACATTAGTTCCACTTTATACCACTAGATGGCGCTAGGTGTCGATTACATCGCGCAAGCGTTCCGTGTTTTCGGATAACCTACAAGCGTTGCCGCTGTTCGTAAGATTTACCTCTTTATTTATAGGTATAGATTATTATACACAATTGTCACATACTGGCTTAAGTCTCCCAAAGCGCCAGACATGTTCTTTATACATTTTATTCGAGAGGAAACCATTATGACATTCACACCGTGGGAGAGCCACGCTTCGGCACGAATGGGTTGGCTCGACCCGAGTGATACCACGGCCTCATAAAAAAACCGGCGTGAAGCAACAGTTTGCTGTGTTTCGCTGCGTGAGTGAGAGTACCGGAGACCTAATGCCGGGTTAAAATAAACGTTACGCCCTTGTGACTCCACTGGTGTCACGGGTGTCTATGGGCGGCGGCAATCGCTTACCATCAGGTGATCCGTCTGCTCGCCTGCCACCTAAAAAAAATACCCACCCGGATAAGGAGGAGTCGAAGACAGAGAAAGTAACATAGTTTTAATTTTATCTCTAACGCGAGCAAAGGCGCGGGCAAAAGCTAGTACTAGATAATATCCTCTAACCGATTACGGCTACGGCGACCAATCTCAATGATCAGCTACGTACACAGGATATATTATAGTTCTCAAGTGTGTGCGCAAAAACAAGTGCACTCTCTATTCCCTTACCCTCATATTCCGATGGGACACCAGGGTGACACGACTGCAGAGGGATCGGGTGCAGGGCCAACGGCTTAACGTGCTTTCCGAGGCACGGGAATACAAAACCGCCAACTTCCAGACTTCGGGCTGCTACTAAGAATTTGTCACCGAAAACTAGGGTACAAATTTTTGGCCCGACCCGGGCATCGAACTCGGGACCTCTAGTGCAGCCGTCGCTTTATAGTGCGACCCACTTACCACTACGCCACCGAGGCAGTCAATATATTGCAGTTGAGTTGTGTAGTACAATATATTGCAGTAAAGTAAAGTAAAGTATCAGCCTATAAACTGCCCCACTGCAGGGCAAAGGCCTCCATCATAGAAATCAAGTAATCTTTACTATGATGGGATTAGGCTTCTTATTTTATCTTATCTGTTAGGGGCCATTTTCATGGGGCACGTCGACCCTAAGGGATCTTTTGTACCTCCCCTATCCTTTGCGCTCCTACTCACGAAAGATTCGTTTCATCAGCGTCACGATGTCTTTCGGATTGAAGTGCCTGTAGTCTCCTGGTTTCGGATAAGCGTTACCTAGAAGACACATTCTAGTGAGTCGCATTCACATAAAAGATGTTCTATGGTTTCCGTCTCCTCCTTGCATGCTCTGCAGTCGCTGTTCGATGTCATGTTCATCTTCATCAGCATTTTGTTCGTTGCATAATGCCCTGTTAACGCTCCTATGATGGGATTAGGCTTAATCACTACGCTTGCCAAATGCGGATTGGTGATCTCAAACCCGAGCTATAAAACATACTTTTCGCCCCGGGAATCGAACCCAAGACCCCGAGATCACGGCCCGGTACTTAAACCACTTGACCGACAGGGCGTCATATATTGCAGTGCGAGGTCCAATCTCACCCGTGCAGAATAAAGCGAATTTATTTAAATGTGCAATATCCGGCCATAACTTGCGAACCCTGAAGCCTTCAGCTGAAACTGAATTCAGAAGCACCGGAACTGTACTGAATTGTAATTCCCCGTCTTCGTGAGCGTTGAATTTATTTCCGCATCGCTTTTGCTCAAAGCTTGCTCTTTTCGTATTTCCTTCAAGTCCTCACAGTATATTTGCTTCTTCATCTTAGCGTGTAATTTACAGTTGATAAAGATAAAGATAAAGATTTCTTTATTGGCCACAGAATACAAATTTAAATACACAATATCAAAAATATAAAATACACAATAAAAGGAACATAAATCCATATGGGGGCCGTAATTCAAATCCGAGCATGTACCTCCAGATTTTTCAAATTTATGTGGGTATTTCTACCATTAGCTCGGCAGTGAGGGAAAGCATTTTGAAGAAACCTGCACGTCTGCAATTTGTACCTAATATTTCAGTAATTAAATTCTTAGCGTCAGCGCGGAGTCTGGAAGTTGGCAGTCTTGTGCCCCCGTGACTCGGAAAGCAAGTTCAGCCGTTAGTCCTGTGCCCGATCCCTCTCCGGTCGTGTCACACTGGTGTCCAATCGGAATATGAGGGTAAGGGATTAGAGTGTGCACCTGTGTTTGTGCACAAACTTCAGCACTATAATATATCCTGCGAACGTGGCTGATCGATAAAATTAGCCACTGTTGCCTTAATTGGTTTACAGAATATTATACTATTAAATATTTATTGAGCCGTGTGGTCCCCGGCAGAGTAGAATAGGCCACCCTCACTCTTACCGAGGTGTCGTAAAAGGCGACTAAGGTAAAGCTGCTGGCATGATCATCAGCACCCAGAGAAGGAAAACTCTGCATTTATATCAAAACCCTTGCCAACCCGTCCCAAGCGTGGTGAGTACGGCAATTGATTGGGGGAGGCCCGTGCCCCAGCAGTAGGGACTTTAATGGGCTGATGATGACATAAATAGAACAAATTCTGCAGCCAACAAGGCCCAACCTCAGCATTTGCTATAGTGGCCGAAGCCGCTGCAGCGCTGGTTTGCTGGTGTCAGTTGCGTCTAAAGCTGTCGCTTTGGAGGCCAGGGTACACTTGGACCATGATCCAGGATTCGGGAAGTCTGGTAATTGCATTAAAGCTTCTTACTGCCATCTGACCTTCGCTACCTTGAAGACAGGGGAACCAGACCAACCGAATCACGGTTACACGTCCAGATCGGAAAATGAATAAGTACATTATCTGAATTTTAGGTTTTTTTTTTAAGCGGGCGGCTATGCATGTCCTATTCAGACCGGTATCACTGCAACCAGTTTGATCTATTGTGATCGCCACTGTGCTACATATCAGTCCCAAACCCTACACTTTTCAGAAAGTGTATTAGTTGTTTGGGACTAAGTTCCCTAGCTTCGTTGGGGCTCAAAAAGTGCTTTCCCAGATGTAATCCACGTTTGCGCATCAGTGGTCCGCATTCAGTGATTAAGTGTACTAACTGTGCGGATAAAGAATGGGATCAGAAATGGCGGCGCATCTATTCACTTCTCGCTCGCACACTATTTGATAGATAGATAGATAGATATAAACATTTATTCACTGGAAAATACGACACACCACATTTTACAGATAATAACGCAACAAGTATAATCAAATCAAACACAAACTAAAACAGCAAACACAACATTGCTAATGTAAAAGGAGACAAACAGAGAAAAAAAAAATTAAAAAAAAAGCAAAGTAATAATACGGCTTCTCAAGCCGGGCACTAAGTATTTGCGTACAGGTGTGTGTGTGTGTGTGTGTAAGGTATGTCGCGATAGTCAGTGAAAAGTAGCTCACTCAGCTTCGGCCATGGCTTTAGGTAGGAGTACCTTCAGGTCATGGCGCTGGTTTTATGTGAGCCCTAATGTGACGCACGGACGATATATGTGGTACATAAGTAGTTAATATGTATGTGTACATAAATAGTTTATAAATAAATTAAAGATAATGTTCTGTCTAATAAAGGTGTACAAATAAATCCTTACTTCCTTACTAATATTATAAAGGCGAAAGTTTGTTTGGATGGATGTATGGATGGATGTTTGTTCCTCTTTCACGCAAAAACTACTAAACGGATTTTAATGAAACTTTACAGTAATGTAGCTTATAGATCAGAATAACACATAGGCTATAATTTATAAAGATATTGTGTGAACGCAGACGAAGTCGCGGGCAAAAGCTAGTATACAATAAGATACAAATTAATATTATGGTGGGATATAAACAAGTATAGTGAAAGCGAGATGCTCGCGTGGATTTTTTTTTGCGTCTATACTCGCACTCGTGGGGTGCGAGTATAGACGCAAATAGTGTGCGAGCGAGAAGTGAATAGATGCGTTTCATCCGCCTCGTTACTTACTGAATTTTAGTATATTGCAACGCAAAAAGTTGAATTTTAATAGCAATCTTTTGCAATTTATTCTGAAGTAAATAACCAATTTTGACATTGTCTGTTATTTTTATTGACATGGTTTAGAATACTTTATTCGGACCAACGTAATTTAGTTAATAAGACGTTCCATGCATAAAGAACAAGCCTGGCGCTTCAGAACACTGTAATAAACCAGTATGTGACAAATGTTTATAATTTTTTATACTATTTATTAAGAGGCAAATCCTCCACATAGCGGCAACGCTTATAGGTTATCTAAAAACACGAAACGCATGCGCGATGTTATCGACACCTAGCGCCATCTATTGGTATAAAATGGAACTGATGTCACAAAACGAAGTAAGGGCGGGCCTGTGATATACATAAGTCTAAGGTTGAATTTGTCCCACAAAAAGTTCTCAAAACTTCCAGAAATTAACTATATTTTGTAGACGGCAACATGTAACTTCTAAACTACTTGTACTATTTAGCCTTCTTACAATAGATCGTCAACGGTTCTCAAACTAAATGAGGGCACCGGGTGCCGACCGAGGAAGGGGAAATGTCATTCGCACACTAGTGACTCCACTCGATTGGTGGATGTTCACCACAAGTGCGGCGTCAATCACTTATCTTCAGGAGATCCGTCTGCTCATCTGCCACCTAATAAAAAAAAACCGCGACTGTTGACGGTGTGAAAGCCACGCTTCGGCATGAATGTGTCTCGACCGAAGTGATTCCACGAAAAAACAGCGCTTTTTTACTCACAGAAAAGCAGCGCCTGTGCTGTATTTCGCCGAATGAGTAAGGGTATCGGAAGCCCAATCCCGGGAATGGTATAAAGGATGGCAGCACGCTTGTGACTCCTCTGGTCTTTATTTTTTGGTTGACAGTAAAATTACTAAATACATTTTCTTTCCACCATCATCTATTTATCTTGCTATCTTCTATCATCTATCTATCTTTCAACCATAATAAAGAAACATCCCCAAAATTTCAAACAATAGGTGATCTACCAGGAAAACATAGATTACGGAGAAAAAATAGTTTAGCACTACCCCTGTCACGCTAGACACTGTACAAAAATGGACCATATTACATGGCGATAAAGGTATATAACCACTTACCTAGCTCCGTCAGGGCCCTCCATGGTAGTTAATTTGAGCATGCACTCAAAGATTTTCTTTGAGCACTTCAACAAGGCCTGTTATAATCTGAAAGATAACTTTGGTGACAAATTTTTAGGCTAAAACTTGTATGAAACCACTAAATAGTTATAATTTTATTTGTTTTTTTTATTTGACATAGTAATTATTTTAAATGGAATAGATATTTTTTTAAATAATATTCTTTTATTACATACTTTTTATATTAATTTATTTATTTTAGTTTGTATATATAATTCATTGTGTATGATAAATGTATCATTGTTACAAATTGGGTAGTATTATATGTATATATGTATTTGTAATTCCGCTGATGGTTATAACATCCGTAACACAGGTGCTTGAGCTACCTATCCCGGAGTCAGATCAAAGTATGTGATGTTGTGAAATATTTATTTATTAATAATAAACTACCAAACCCACAAACCTCACAAGACCACACTTTGAGAACCCACGACCCATATTTTGTACGTGACTTTCCACCACTGAACTTTTAGGTGTGGCGGTAATCATGGCAATTTGCCCTCCATTACTGCCCCCCGATCAAGTGGGGGGCATTTCCGGGGCGGGGACATTTGAGTTTAGGCAGTGTTTATAGAGCCAGTAAGTCATGTAAAGTCGCAATGACGGAAGTTCGGACGTGTAATTAAAAGATATTGCACGTTATGACTGTCTCATTTATTAAAGATAAAGATAAAAAGCCTTTATGTGGGACTTGAGATTTCTTATCTCAAACAGGATTTCAGGGTCTTCAAGAGCTTCTTTATTTTATAAAATTGCAGAGCAAGCCTACTCAGTTCGCGTCTTTCGTCATCTCACACCCACAGATAACTCCCTCATTTCCTCCGTTCTATTCTACTCGTCTTCCATTCCGTTTTACTCTCTCATAATCCCACATTTATTTGTTAAACACACACGACACACAACATTGCAAATAAAGAAGAAAAAAAGAAACTTGTGATATTTAGACAGAAGTAAAAACAATGGAAAAATAAACAAAAAAAATCCTACAAGTTGAATTAATTCAAGCGGGCAATATATACCTAAATTGTGTCCAGGTGTGTCGCGGTGCATACAAAAAAGAGCTCACTCAGCTACAGCTACGACTTAAGGAAGGGGTAGGAACCTTCCTTAGGGCCATGGCGCTGGTATTCACGGTCTCGGTTATTACATGTACTAACTAACTTATACGTCACAGATTACAGCTGCACATAATGTTAACATTTTAGTACCTTGTCATAATAGCTATCTCTGACTTTTAATTTCTTATACGGAATGTTTAGTATTGTGACAAGGTTTTTTTTTATATGTATTATATATTTTTTTTATAGATGGCAGACGAGATGGATCACCTGATGGTAAGCGAGTTTCGCCGCCCATGATCTCCCGCGACACCAGTAGAGTCACAAGTGCGCTGCTAACCTTAGCAATGAAATTAATATAATACGAAATAAAAATAGGTTTTTTGTATTGAAAAAATATATTTTATTGTTTTTTTTGTATGCTAGAGGCAGACAAGCGAGTCACCTGACGGAAAGTAATCAACGCCGCCTATGAACATCCGCGAAATCAGAGAGATCGCTTATGTATAGCCAGCCTTTTTAAAAAAGAGTACACTCTTCTCTTGAAGGTCCCTAAGTCGTAGCCGCCCGGAAATACTCCTGCAGCCAAACCGTTCTACAGAACTGAGGTACGTAGTAGAAAGTATATCTAATTAAAATCCTAAAAATCGATGATGCTTCACCAAGTACGTCTCAAGGACAAACAAATAAAAGAAAAAAAGTTACTTTTGTCATTCATGCCACTCAATTTGCGGCGAGCTCACAGTTCCTACGTGTAATGGCTGCAAAGATTAAAACAAACAATATTCTTATTTATTTAACAATATTTAATTTCTACGTTGGCTGTGTCGTTAATCATTAGATTAAAATGTAATAATTTAATAAAAACATTTAGTTTAATTTGTTCGTCTGTAAGTCGAATTTTTAGCGACAGAATCTCACTGAAATATGTTTAGTGAGCTAGGGTTAAAGCACGTTAAGCCGCTGGTCCTGCGCCTCATCCCTCTTCGGTTGTCACACTATTGTCCCATCGAAAGATAAAAGAGAGTGCAATTGTATCTGCACAAATACTTGTTAGCCACACTATAATATTATGTCCTGCGTCCATGGCTGATCGCTGAGATTGACCGCCATAACTGAAATATTGATTTGGAAGCACGTTACAATATCTTGCTACTGAGTATCTCCAAACTATGGTTGAGGTAAACCCAAAATACAAAGTAGAAATTGTCGAATAACGTTAAGCTTCAATTTAAAAGCAAACCTGGTTTTGTGGTCGAGTTAAAATGTTAGTTTAGTTGGGAATTGAGGTGTTTAATAAAGCCAATTTGGCAAACTTAGGCTTGGCGAGTTACCAAAGTCACACAGTTTTGTTATTAGAACTTTTTTCAGAGGAAACAATTATTATATAATTTTCTCGCAAAACGCGACCAAACTTCGTCAAGCAAGAGCTGTTACTTTACAGATGAACAAAATGCATAATATGTATATTAATTATTTGTGTATTTGCACTAAAAATATTCACGTATACAGCGTGTTTATTTGATACGGGCGAATATTTTAATGGCGATTACTATCGGACCTAGGGAACCTGTTTACATACATTTCTCTAGGATATTAAGGTACTTTTTTTTTCATACAAAATAATTGAGCACGCAATGTATTGCATCCACTGGTAGTTAACGTTAATAACATCAATTAACGTAGACATAAGTATCTAAACGTCATACTAGTGTCATGACACTCATGTCACTTGTCATGTCAAACAAAGTTGGACGGCATACATTGCTGCTGGGTTGCACTTTAGAAAAATCATTACACCTAATTAACCACAAAATTTAATGAAATGATTATCTTATACGATTCGTAGGATCAGATATTTTATAGCTGGATTAATTATTCGCCCATATAAAATACACACGCTGTATTACTTCATATCCAGATAATTAAAATTCGTTACTCAAAATTAAAAATCAAAATTTAAAAAGTCGATTAGTCAACCTCTTAAGAAATTATTCTCGATTATTAAAAACATCGGATAGGTTTAATAGAAGCGCGTCACTTTTAATATCAAAATGGAACTGTCCCATTCCCCCTTCATATAATGAATGGACTATAAATAATGAAAACGTAAGTACAGACGGCAACTCGACCTGGAGTTGCCCCTCGCAGTGCAAAAATAGCACTTGTGTATCAGGCATAAGGACGACACAAAGTTCAACAAGGGTAAATCCACATGTCGCCGTGTTTACATATTCTAGCAAAACACGAGAAATGGAGGAAAAATATTTTTATATACGATAACGATGTTCCGTTTTATCAAGGTTCATGTGACTAGAGAGGAGCAAAGAAATATTTTTTTTTATGTGAAAGATGGCAGGCGAGTGAACGGATCACCTTATGGCAAGCATTGCCGCCTCCCACGGATACCGTAACACTGGTGTTACCCTCCAAAAAAAAATGTGTGAGGAACATGAGACTCCACTGGTGGAGTCTCATGTTCCTCACACATTTTTTTCGAGTGGGGAACCATCATGTCATTCGGACCGTGGGAGAGCCAAGCTTCGGCATGAATGAGTGAGGGTACCGGAGGCCCAATCCGGAGGAAAAGGGAGTTTAAAGGTTGGCAGCGCACTTCTTATCATCAGGCGACTGGTCTACTCGTCTGCCACCTATCACATTAAACAATCCTTGTACACAGCAGTTACAAATCGTCGAATACTTAAGTAATTTAAAACTGTGTATACGTACTTATGTACAATTTACATGTTAATAAGTACAAATATATTATGTTGATACATAAAATATACTAAAAAAAAATAAATATAATGCGATTCTACCACCGGCTCGGAAAGTTGTTTCTGGTCGACAACATCCAGCAAGAAACTCGCCAGTTACTCTTTTTAATCGCCAAACTTACATACAATGTTGTGTCTTCATCATATCAAGTCATACAGTTTAATTGTAACATAAAATAAAATAAAGTAAATAATAAAATTAATATTATGAGGTAAACCGAAGCAAGTAATGTCCTCCAAACCGATATTTCGCTAGCTCAGCCAATCTCAGCGATCAGCCATCGACGCAGGACATACAGTGCACAAGTATTTGCGCAGACACAAGTGTACTCTCTGTTCCCGTACCCTCTTATTTTCGACACTAGTGTGACACGACCGAAGTGGGATTAGGCGCAGGACCAACAAAACGCGCTTTCCGAGGCCCGGGGATACAAGATCGCCAACTTCCAAACTCCGGGCTAACACTGAGAATTTCTTAACAGAAAAGCGCTGAGCTTACAAATTTTGGCCCAACCCGGGGATCGAACCTGGGACCCCAAGCGCAACCGTCGCTTTAAAGTGCCACCCACTAACCATTGCGCCACCGTATTCAGTCGTAAGACGTATGTGTCAGCCATCGTCTCACTCAACCAAATGCAATGACCCGCCAAATAGCACCACAACATTTGAGTGAGCCAACGTGACGTCAAACAAAAATAAAACGGAAAATTAATAAAAAAATAAGGATTTATCCGGTAGATACGAGTGACCCCATCTCTAGTTCGGGAACTAATATAAATTCTGGAACGAGAGCATCTTCATAAAATGCTTGTACATACTCGTAATGCTAAATTAAGTAAGGAAGTTTCTACGTGGAATTCAGTATATCAAAGTAAGTTTATTTCCTGATTCCCAGGAGTACCTATCTAAGTAATAATTTGGGGTAAATGAAGAATCGTTTTTTACCCGACTACGGCGAAGCAAAAAGGAGGGTTATGATTTTGACCTGTATATATATATATGTATAGTTGTTTATCTGTTCCCTCATAACTTCTAAACTATTTACCATATTTGAACAAATGAGGTATCATTAAAAGCGTCTTGATTATCTTCTGGTTATGGGCTACATGATGTCACGTTAAATTGATAAAAAGCGCCCTCTAGGGGACTTAGAATAAGGAACTAAAAAAACAATTTGCTTGAAGGTACCATGTGGGGTATCAAATGAAAGAGCTTTTTTAGCACATGTCAAATATGTATTTTATTTACATAACTAAAAATATGTTAAATAAAAATGACGTTTAAAAACTAAATTCCGACTACCAAAAAACACGCTCTCTAAAGTACGAAACAAGAAAATTGTCTCTGCTGAAATTATTATGTCGCATTCCCGTGGGCGTGGCTAGTTTTTTACGGGATGTTTTTGATGGAGTAAAATTATTTTCTCATATTTTTTTGTGATAGGTAGCAGACGAGTAAATGGTTCACCTGATGGTAAGCGATTGCAGCCGCCCATGGACACCCGCGACACCAGTGGAGTCACAAGTGCGCTGCTGCTTTAAAGCCCCCTTTAACCGGAATGGGCCACCGGTACCCTCACTCACGCAGCGTACTATTCGAGTGTAACAATAAGGACAAATCGACCTCAGCTATACCTCTGACATACTAACCGGTCTCAACATTCACTCACATGTGTGAATGAAATAAAAAGAGGACCCATTACGATCGGTAGGGCCATATGTCGAAAAAATGTGTGTGAGAACTTACGATGTTCTTAACTTTTTTTATAAATAATACATTTTGTAGTGTTCCTTTATAAGCAGAATTTAAAACTTAAATTCTATTTAGACTAAATTTACATTGTTATATTAGTACCTGAACTAAGTTTAACCTGTATTTGGCAGATTAGAAATTTATGCAAAAAAGTAAGTTTGAACAAAAACAATTATGAATCCCGTAAATCAAAATCAAATAATTCTTTATTGCATAGGCTTGTACACAGCACTTACAAATCGTCATACATTTGAATGACTTAAGATATTTATAAGTACTTATGTAATAATTTACATGTAAATACATATGTATGTTGATACATAAAATATACTAAAAAAAGTAAATAAACATAATGCGATTCTACCACCGGCTCGGAAAGTTGTTTCTGGTCGAGAAGATCCGGCAAGAAACTCGCCAGTTACCCAACTTTTTATACAATGGTTTATTATCTTCATACCAAGTCATACAGTCTAATGCAACACAAAATAGAATGAAGCAAATTAAAAGCTAAATATGAGGTAAACCGAAGCGGACCAGTCCCCAAAGGTGGCACCTGTTCACAAGTATGACGTATGTGTCAGCCATCATTTCACTCAACCATATTAGAGGGAATGTAATGACCTGCCACATAGCGCCACCACCTCAGAGACATTTGAGTGAGCATGACTACTTAGGGTCCCCTCATAGGTCAGAATAAAACAAAACATAATTATATGTAACGAAACTAGAATTATAATATCTGTGACGAAACCAAATTAAATTAAATTACTACCTATAAAAATACTGTGTACTGTGTCTTCATTGGAAATGTTTAGGAGAGCAATTTGTAGAATATTTTTGGTGCAAAATATGGAGAGGAGTAGAAGGATAACTTGGCATTTAATCTATTGTATAATAAAGGACCTAGGAATATGTAAACACGAGATGAGAAGGCATGGTTTGTGGGCGTGGAAAAGCAAACTTTATCGCCCCTCCTAACTTTTTTATATTTATAGCCAGACTTGTTTCCCTGATCTCGAAAGTTGTAAACCGCTTTAGGCCCTCTGACATGGTTGAAGAACGAATACTGTCGAAATAACGAGACCGACGGCTTAACATGCTCTGCGGAGCACGGTTTTATCTCTTTTTCGTCTGATCTGCCATTAGCCAATCAGTATCAGTCATTAAGTTGACGGGTAGGGCACACTAGCGACGCCAAACGATTTTAATTTTTAGCTACTAAACCGGATTACCCTCAGATTATTTCAACAGAACGCCACTACATACCAAGACTGGTCAGGGAAGCGATAGAAATTACCAAGTAACAAAAATTCCAATCGTGAGGATGGGTTTAAATTGTAAAATGTAATAACCGGAAAACTAAACAAAGTTTCGCGGCCAAATACTGTGAGTGTTGTGTGTCGAGAATAGGTGCGAGAAAATAGTGAGTTAGTGAACTCACATGCGCGTAGTAAAAGACTGCGAAGGAGGGTAGACCGATATGCCTACCAGTAACATCTTACCCGCAAAAACTTCAGTTACTCCATAACCATGGCGCTTGCAACAGTGCCGAAATATCGGAAACTCAAAAATAAAAGGTACGTGGTAGAAATCCCGTAATTAAGTATTCTAACAAAAAATGGTTTAGATAGAAACTAGGGGATTGTAAACCATTTACAAAAAATAATATTTTTAATTAATTGTTCTAGATGGGCGTGCTGCCGATTGGCGGAGCAGTGCGGAGGACCAGGGCTCCGCGACTTGGCGATATACCAAGGTACGTCATACACCTTCAACTGTCATCATCACATCATCATTATGTTGGAGTGGTGGTTTTATATTTAACAAAAATGTTAAAGAAAGTAATCCGAAAACGCGAAACGCTTGCGCGATGTAATCGACACCAAGCGCCATCTATTGGTATAAAATTAAACCCGAAGAAGTATATTAATAAAAAAAATTGCTAAAATTCATGAAATTCCGTCACAGAGGCTCAACCTGGAGGGATCTTTGTTATGTGATAGGTGGCAGACGAGCAGACGGATCGCCTGGTGGTAAGCGATTTACGCCGCCTATAGACACCCGCGACACCAGTGGAGTCACAAGTGCGCTGCCAACTTCAAGCACAGTAGCGTATATATCTACTGTGCTTTACCTTCCCCACACAGCTTCTAACCGGCATCTACCACTTATTAGCTTTCGATATTGAATTACTACTTAAGCATTTTAACGACACTTCCCCTGTTTAAATTGTTTCCTTTGTATGTGATTGATAGCAGACGAGCAGACGGATCACCTGATGGTAAGCGATTGCCACCGCCGGTGGAGTTACAATTGCGCTGCCAACCTTTAAGCACCCCTTAACCCCGGATTGGGCCTCCGGTACCCACACTCACGCAGCAACACAAAGCACAACACAATGCTGCTTTACGTCGGTTTTCTGTTAGGCTATTTACTTTAGTTGAGCTTCAGTTTTCAGTAATTAATTTTTCCTCTCCAATGTTTTTTTCTTTCGTTAATTTTTTTTTATTTATTTAAGGCAACAAACAGTCATAATATACAAAAATAGTATTATGGTAAACATTGTTATTAAAAAAAGACCTATAGTGCCTGTAACATAGTCTACAGGTATAACAATATAGTTGAGCAACTTCTAGGTCGGACAGTAATTATGAGATAGAAAAATGATGAATGACATAAATTTGGAAAGGAAAATCAGTGCAAAATTATTGATTCACTAAAGTATGGAATAGAATTTGAACTTTAATATTGATATATTAAATAAGTCAACATCTGCAAAGCACTTATTGTAAACGTTGGTGGAACGATACATAGATGAGTTTCGCGTATAGTTCTTTCGATATTGGGGGGTAGCGAAAAGTTGTTTAGTATGTGAGGAGCGCACTGGTAATCGAACCCGTGATACAAATGACAGCATGCTCAGTAGTGACGACGAGTCTACTAAGTTATTTAGTATTTTAAATATGAATACTATGTCAAACATTTTACGCCTATTACAAAGAAATAGTAAGTTGTTATTTTTTAATGAATCTGTGTATGACTGATTTAATAAGTTTTGGCAATAATTTAAGGATTTTATGAAAATATCTGGACTCTTTCTATTCTTTTGATGTGAACGTCGTAACAAGGATTCCACACAGTGGAGCAAAAATCGAATAAATAAATAAATATGGCTACAAATCATTGAAATGACATAAAAAAACTGAGTGCGGTATAATCAATATTAACAAGTTTGACTGCCTCGGTGGCGCAGTGGTCAGTGCGTCGCACTTTAAAGCGACGGCTGCGCAAGAGATCCCGGGTTCAATCTCTAAGAAATTCTAGGTACAAATTTTTAACCCGACCCGACACACCGAATTTCTTACCGAAAACGTAGGTAAGTTTTCGGTAAAAAATTCTCCTTTTTCGAATTCAAAAAAAAAAGTGTGTTTTTTTTTTTTTGAATTCAGTGTCTGCCCGGACTCTGGAAGTCGGCGGTGATGTACCCCCGTGCCTCGGAGAGCACGTTCAGCTCGTTAATCACTCTCCAGTCGTGTCACGCTAGTGTCCCATCGAAATATGAGGATAAGGGAATAGAGAGTGCAATTGTGTTTGCGCACACACTTGAGCACTATAATATATCCTGCGTACGTAGCTGATCGTTGAGATTGGCCGCTGTAGCCGAAATCGAATAGAGGATATTATTATAAACAAATAAGATATAATAAAAAATAACCCCCTATTGGTTGGTTTAAGTACCGGGCCGTGATCTCGGGGTCCTGGGTTCGATTCCCGGGTCGAGCAAAAAGTATGTTTCGAATTTTTCGAACATAGCTAGTGGTTTGTAATCACCAATCCGCATTTGGCAAGCGTGGTGATAAAGCCTAATCCCATCATAGTAGCGATGACTTGATTTCTATGGTGGAGGTCTTTGCCCTGTAGGTATATAGGCTAGGCTGATACTTTTTTTTATTATAAACAAATATTGTAGCATTTCGTGTTGTCTCTGCGTATTATGTTTTCATTAGTGCGAGTGGTCCATTATGGCCGATGAGCGACTGCACGCGACGTGTAAGACAATGTTACTTTTCTGACTTGTTCGATCGATTCTAAACCGAATGTTTATAAGAATAAGAATAAAAATATTTATTCAGTGCTTGATACACGTTACAAATAATATAAGAAAAAAACACAATGTAAACAAATCAAAAAAATTATAATTAAGCACTAAAAGGGCTTCACTAAAATGTTTGTTGATGAACCAAAACATTTGTCTTGCGTCTTGGTATTTTTTATTCCTTGTGACAATAGTGCAAGAGAAAACCTTATTTTGAGACCAGTATCATCATCATCATCATCAGCCCATTTAAGTCCCCACTGCTGGGTACGGAACCACGTAAGCTTGCGTATTCTAGGACCACTCCGATTTATGGGCAAACAGGAATGTGTTGCCACAGTTACCTACAGTACGGTATTTGACTATTTTTTTTTTATTTTTGTAATGAAAAGACCTCTCAATAATAGAAACATTGTTGAATGAAATACTTGATTTTCGTTTAAACTACCTGAGATATCACAACTTTAAAATCACATTATTTAAAACGCTCCATACAAATGTGTGCTGAGATGTGACGTCACAATCAGGTATTTTGTATGCATTTCATTTGAATTCTGTATGGTAGCTATATCAAATGTTTCGTTTCATCATCGTCAGCCCATTTAAGTCCCCACTGCTGGGGCACGGGCCTCCCTCAATCACATGAGGGGTAATTGCCATACTCACTACGCTTGGCAGACAGACGGGTTGGCGAGGGTTTTACGTATGTATGGCGTATTACGTAGGTATGCCGTATATGTATATCTCAAGTCGGTTTTTAATATAAATGCAGAGTTTTCCTTCTCTGGGTGCTGATGATCATGCCAGCAGCTTTACCTTAGTCGCCTTTTACGACACCTCGGTAAGAGTGAGGGTGGCCTATTCTACTCTGCCGGGGACCACACGGCTATCTGCCGGGGACCACACGGCTATGTTGTGTGACCACACGGTAATGTTTCGTTTATGTCAATGGTTCTATTATAATAGTTGGTGCAAATTGTATGAGTTATTTAATGGTTTAATTATTTTTTAATAATTTCATACTTTTAAAATGGACTTGCCCATAAATTTTTGAATGACCATAAAACCGGCTAAACCTAATATTTTTAATTGAGAATTTTTGCTTTTGGCATATATTTATCTATATTTTGATAAAATATTTATATTTTGTAAAATCTCGAGCTTAGTCAAATACCCTATTATGATTTTATGATAAATTAATAATAATGATATCGGCCGTCTTCTAAAAGTCCTTTTTTTTTTTTTATATATATATTAAATGGGTTTGCACTTGACCTCATTTCACCTGATGGAAAGTGACAATAAGGTCTAAGATGTAGCGTGCTTACCCAGAAGAAGCCTATTCACTCTCGACTTAAAGACACCCAAATTGTAGCTCTCTGGGAATACAGAAGCCGGCAAGTTGTTCCATTCCCTAGCAGTTCGTACCAAGAAAGAGGAAGCGAAACGCTTAGTACGAGCTGGTGGAACTTGCACAGTGTAAGGGTGGATTCCTGTCGTCTTCCGCAATGTCCGGTGGTAGAAAGGAGAAGGTGGTATCAGGTCGTGAAGCTCATTCGAACACTCTCCAAAATGCATCCTATAAAAAACCGATAGACAGGCCACTCTACGTCGGTGAGCGAGGCTTTGGGATTTACCATCCACTAATTCTGCGTCACCAACTAACCTCATGGCTCGACGCTCAATCGAGTCGAGGGCAGCCAGCTGATACTTGGCAGAGCCATCCCATAGGTGACTGCAATACTCCATGC
>JADPWL010003199.1:0-60001 GCA_019059595.1 Marasmia exigua | reverse complement strand
ATAAGCTTTAAAAAGAGTAATCTTTACTGGTCTTGTACATCGAGAAAATCTGCGGGCCAACATGTTCCCTCTCACCGCCAAAACCCTGCGCTCTCTCTATTGAGAGCTTTGAAATGCATACTTACAATCCATATAGCGCCAATTTCAAAGATAATGATGAAATAAGAATACATATTCACCAGCAAGATATATACGTACTACCTGCAGGCAGCTCCCTTTTTATAGAAGGCTACGCGACAATGACTTCTAAGGATTCAGGAGGAAAAAGAAAAGGTTTTATGGAATAGACGTATCTTCGTATTTCTAATAAAACCGCCATACCCTTTTTACACTTTAACGAAAGAAGAACGCTTACAAGTAACTTGGATAGAAAAAATAGAGGAATTTATTGGGATGAAGGATCTATACCTTACTCAAACTACAAAACTGGATTAGAAACATTCTTAAAAAATAAATACGTTTATACTAAAGGTTATGAGAAAGTTTTATGGTTAAGAGAAATGTCTAAAGGTAGCGACTTTATTTATAATTTAGAAGATAGTAACTGTCCTAGTTTACTTAAATTATACGATGAATACTCAACTTCATCTGTTATAATAAGTTGTATAAATCATAACATTATTTGTGCTTAAAAAATGTATTTTGTCTAAATAAGTGGTGTAAAGATAACCATGTATTATAGTTATAAGTAAATGGCAAAAATAAATGGTTTTATTTATTAAGTAATTTCTCGTTTTATTTTATTAACCTTTACTTTTCACTTATAATAAATTCATCCTTAAAATTGAATCGTCCAGTCGTGTCGTGCTATATTTACATCGTAATGAACAGGTATCAGATTACATACAGCGCACAGCAATCGCTAGCGCTTGGTCATGAGCGGTAGTCTACAACCCGATCTGACGGCGAATGCATGTCTTTTAGCACACACGAACTAACTATATTCGTATGTAAAAAATAGATAACAAAAATGGTTCGACTGTCATTCCTTTATCTAAAATATTAAAGTATTTGGAAAAAAACATATACACACGTTCTCACGACTGTGTCAAGAACGAATATTCAAATCAAGTGAGAGAAAACATCATGAAAAAACCTTTTTTTTCATTTCAGACAGTTTCTGAAATGTATATTGTTTGTAATTGTATAACGAGTATTTTTTAGTTATAGGTACTTGAAATAGTCAAGAATTGAATAGTGAAACATGAATAATGAATACTGAAAGGTAAAAATTAGGCGCAGCTGGAGCCCTTTTGCTCCAGCTACCCTAATTTTTACCTACTAACAACCAAATATAATTTTAAAACGAATTGTAGAAATATGTAAAAACAATTCAACAAATCAAACCTTTAACAATCAAATATAAAGTAAATCCTTAAAATTGTTTACAATCAAATATAATTTTAAAACCTTTAATAAGCAAAATATATAAAGTAAATTTTTGATAACATTAAAAACAATTTAACAAATTAAATCTAGCCAATCAATACTATACCTAATACCTACTACTATAACCTAAAACCTAATACTATAACCTGCAAAGTATACATTTCTTCATCAGAAGCGCGCAAGCTGGTAAATGGCGTTGATACAAAGATTGGTTAGTGGAATGTTTACAAACAGAATTCTGTGTTAAACGTTAATAACGGGTGGGTCCACCGTTAGCATCTAACACAGCATCCAATCTATTTTTCATTCCACTAACCATGTTGAAGCACATATCTCGTGGATCATCCCTCATCAACTCCCATGATTGTATGGCTGTGTGCCGTAAGTTTTCGACGTTGCGCACTTCTGATACATCCTAATTGAGAACCATTTGTCCCCAAAGGTTCTCAATTGGGTTTAGGTCGGGACTCTTTGCAGGCCATGGTATTGAACGGCATTATTGGAACGGCACTATTGTCCTGGCAAAATTATATCGTGCCCGTGGGATAATGAAGTCGGACGGTTGGAACCATGATGTCATTCAAAATTTCGACAAAGTCTAACCCTGTCATCCGACCAGACACTTCCACAAGTTTGCCTGGACCCATTGAGCTCATCTTTGGGGTTGGATGAGCTCAATGGGTCCAGGCAAACTTGGCTCAACCTTCCACTGGATCTATTTTTAATAACATTTTGAGGGAGGAATCGCTCATTATCTAGTCTTTTTAATATTTTAATGCCATCTTTATCGGATTGAAAAGTTTTTTCGTCAGCAAAAATGACAATTTCATTTTCCCAATCAAAATCATAATATTCTAATGCAAAACTAATCCTATCTTCAGCATGTCGCGGTGAAAATTCAATTTTTTTGGCCGGTAGATAGAAAGATACTCTTTATTGCACAACATACAAAACTTAAAAGCTATGTATACAGAGATACAATGTACAATTTAGGCGGTCTTATCGCTGGGAGCGATCTCTACCAGACAACCTTCAGGTAAAGGACATTAGATAGAAGAGGGGAGGGTGGTGCAATCCTTTTGATTTTGAATATTGATTAAGTAAATTTATGGTATAAATACATATATCTAGATAATAAATAAACACATTATCATACACTAATATATACGAATGTTACCTTACTATAATACAATATAACCTACACAAATTATATAAAATTATATAAAATATACTACTATAAGGTTATAATAGAGAAGATATATTTTATACCTACAATATATGGATGGATCTGGGAGAGGACTAACGACCACGAGCGTCAAT
This sequence comes from Marasmia exigua, assembly GCA_019059595.1. Classification (NCBI taxonomy): domain Eukaryota; kingdom Metazoa; phylum Arthropoda; class Insecta; order Lepidoptera; family Crambidae; genus Marasmia; species Marasmia exigua. Next base: position 57,292 of record JADPWL010003199.1, on the reverse strand, counting down.
GACAGGAAAGGAAGACAGATGAAGTTAATAAAAAAGGATCAGTTGGGGAGAGGGTTTCAATTTTCAAGGAAGTGTGCTTTGACCCGAGCCTTAAAGATGGGCAGGAATGGGGACTGTCTAATTGGTAGGGGTAGGGAGTTCCATAGGCGAATTGACTGGACTGTAAAGGATTGAGTATATGAATGAGTGGAATGGGGAGGAAATCTAAGGTGGAGATGTTTGGATGATCGCATATGACCCCGCGTAGGCTGCAGAAACTGGAAACGCTCCTGAAGGTAAGACGGTGATTTTGGACTGAAAATTATGGAGTATAATAGAAAAAGAATATGGGAGTCACGGCGGAGACGAATGGGGAGCCATATTAGACGAGTTCGGTACTCTGAGACATGGTCATATTTGCGCAGACCGAAGACAATGCGGATACAGAAGTTTTGCAGACGTTCAAGTTTGTTAAGAAGGTTCTCATTAAGGTCTAAGTAACAGCAGTCTGCGTAGTCAAGAATGGGGAATAGAAGGGCTTGTACAAGTGCAATTTTGGTGGTTATTGGTAGGAAGTTGCGTGATCGGTTAAGAGATCCTGCTGCAGCAAATATTTTCCTGCTGACCTCAGTGACCTGTGCTGTCCAGGCCAACGAGTTATCCAATTGAATGCCAAGGTTTTTTACTGTTTTGCTGTAAGGTATTGGAACTCCGTCAAAAAATATAGAAGGCAAAGTATTCCAGTTGATTTTGGATATCATCCTCCCACTTCCCCATTTTTTTTCACTGGCAACCCTAAGCGTCAAACGTCAAATAATAAAATAAAAATAAAAATGTATTTATTTCAGGTAAATCTTTTACAATTAAGTTGCCGGGGCTTCCCAAAAAGTAGTCAAAGACACTTGTGTAGGGAATGCCTCGCTCTTCCTAAGTAAACATAACTATTTAGATTTACATAAAATTATCAAGATCCAGTGATCCCAAGTTCTAACATTGAAAATTTCTTGCGAGATTTATTTACATCAGGAGATGTGTGAGTGTGTGTGTGTGTGTGTGTGTGTGTGTGTGTGTGTGTGTGTGTGTGTGTGTGTGTGTGTGTGTGTGTGTGTGTGTGTGTGTGTGTGTGTGTGTGTGTGTGTGTGTGTGTGTGTGTGTGTGTGCGTGAATGTGCTGTGCATGAAAGATGATGTATCAGAGAGAGCTAATATGATAAGTAGTCCATACTTTTGTAATGTCTGTGTGTAAAAAATTAAGTTTCTACATCTTCAGGTTATTCTAGTCAAAACATCTTCAACGTCATTGTAACTAAGGGCAGAGAGCCACTCAGTTAGAGTCCTCTTACACTCAAACATTTGCATGGGGTAAATACTTAGTATTCGGTGTATTTTGTTATACACATAAGGGGCTTGAGCTACGAATTGCCGAGAGGCAAAGACAGTACGAGACGAGTATGAAGGAGCTACAGTATGACACCGTCTTTTTTGAAGTTTGGTGTTGTCTAGTGGTAGCGTTTTGTGGTAGCTTAATGTCATCTGTAGAATATAAAGTTTTCTAACAGAGAGTAGATTAAATATTTCATATAGGGTTTTGGTTGAATATCTTTTGGTCAAATCACCTATCTGAATTTGGTCAAATCGCCAGCTGATAATATTAAAATTAATTTTATTATGTAATTCACTAAACTTTGTAACAAAATTAAGTCAATTACTGAGTTAAGTTGCCAAATAATTAGGATAAGTGTGCGCAAACCTGTAGCTTGGATAATTCCTGGAATTTCATACCGACAAATTGTTCGGAGGCAATCTGTCAAAGTGATTCGAACCTACAACGGACAAACCGGGGAAGTATAAGTGTTATTTAATCTTATAATTACATATTTCTCCAATAGTATAACTATACAACTGGAATCTTGTATGTTTGAATAAACTTATTGCAAACAATAACCTTCAAATACTTACCTACGAGGAGTTTGCAAACAGGTTATTTACTGTCCCTTTTGTTACGTGTTAAAATATTTCACAGTGCTCAGTGCTGATATATGATTTTAATACTATCATCCTAAACAGACCTTCTGAATAATTATTGTCGTCCCAAAATAATCACAAATATAGGTACTTAATACCTGTTATGCATCCGAATGTCAAAGTAAATCAGTCAACAAAACTGTGCTTCCTATTTGATTAGTACTTACAAGTACCTAAATACTATTTTATTCATTTTGAATAAAATATATATTAACTTTATCTCCCCAAATTTCTTTTAATATTTGAGTTCTCCCCTTCATTAACCTCAACAAATATTTTATTTCCCTTTAAATATCACTTCATTGACTTACCTATAATCAATTAATTTTACAATACATAGGTACAGAACTATTCTCACATAACGACATAAATAATTTAAAATTTAGTGAAAAGAATAAATTCTTTCAACAACCTATTTATTCTTATCTAAACATTTGTTGTACTTGTCTTTGTAAATAATTCCAGATTTGAGAATTAGTACACTTTGCAAAAATGATGACTCGCAAGGCCACCACTCAACAACTGGAAATAAAACTAAGACGTGCCCTTGAGGAACTGAAGGAACAAAGGGAGGACAATAGTCAACTTCTTAGAGAACGTGAGGAAAATGAGGAGGAGTCTATGAAAATAATAAACATAAATACCCAATTAAAAACGGAAATGGCAGATATTCACACCCAGCTTATGGATGTCACTGTTCAACGTGATCACCTACTTACCATAGTCAGCAGTTTTGATGAATGTCGGAATACATACGAGCAGGCCCTAACTCGGATCCAGGACCTCGAAGCGGAGCTATGTGAAGCAAACAGGACCATCAGACTGCATGAAGAGGACAAACAATGTCAAGAGGCTTAACACACTCACAGCCTCTATGAAGAGTTGATAGGGTCACCAGCTGGACGGGAAATGTCTCATATTATCGATCATCCTTGTTCAATTAATAATCATACTAAGTTAAGTAGTCAAAATAAAATTAAAAAATATATTAAAATAAATAAATACATACGGAAAACCAATAAATTAATTAAAAGAAAAAAATGTTTTAACCAAAACTTAGTTCTAAGAAAGGAACGTATAGATTTTATTGATAGTCTAGAATTGTATAGCATAAAATTAAAAGAAAGTAGGCTAAGGTACGAGACCGATGTTCAAGAACTGCAGGCTCAGCTTCAGCGTCTGGAGAGGTCATTAGTAGTAATGACTGGAAATTATACCTCTGTCCAGCGACAGATACATGAGCACATCCTCGCTGCAAACAGGTACATGGCCCAGTGCAGCTGCGAACTGGGTGCGGCAGACGAGCCCCAGGTTCCCACTTTGAGTAGCGGCACAGACCAAGGTAAGTGCAGCCAGGGTGGCAGCCTTCCTACCCAGCACCAGGTGCCAAATAGCCTGTTAGATACTAATAGCGATTTACCGGATGGTACAATGCCTACCACCACTACTACTAGTACTAAGAATATAAACAATAATGTACTAGTATTCTCTGATTCAACAGGAGTTGGCTATGGTCCCCTTTTGCACAAGCAACTCAATTGTAAAACAATGAACTATTGTTTGCCAAATGCATCGCTTACCAAAATAATAGATAGCATACTTAGTTGTAATTATAATAAGGACTCTATCATTATATTAATGATGGGGAATGGGCTAGATTCAAACAAGAAGGACATTATTAAAGGATTTTCGATCTTAAAAGATATTGCTGTAAAGAAAATTGTTGTTTGTGCCTTCCCATTTTCTAGGCACTATATACCAGAAAAAAATAACAGTATTCACATATTGAATACTACATTATATAATTTAGTGACTAGTCATAGCGACAACTTTGTGTTTTTTGACACAAATAAATTTATTAATTATAAGTTTATAGTGACTGGCAAAACATTTTATTTGCCTTATAATGTAAAAAAAGAACTGGCTACTTTGTTAGCATTTAATATAAATAATATATTTAGTCAGACTTTGGAAAATATTCCAAGCAATTTAAATTTAAGTTTAAGACAATAGAGGACGCCTCTAGCAATATATTGACCAAGCAGGATCTTAATATCTTAAATCTTATTCACCAGAATATACAGGGGCTTCCTGGTAAAGAATTAGAGCTAGAATTATTTTTACAAGAAATGAATGTTGATATACTATGTCCCACTGAACATTGGTTAAATCAACATCAATTAATTTTTAGTATTAATGATTACAAAGTTATCAGTTCGTTCACGAGAGACTCAGCAATAAGAGCAGGGTCACTCATTTTGTTAAAAAATTCTCTTAAATGTAAACAACGTAAAGACATTGAGTCACTATCTATAGAACGAACTATTGAAATTTCGTGTGCAGAGCTGGAGCATCATATCATTGTCTGCATGTACAGACCCCCTTCTGCAATTTATGACTCATTTGAGACTAGCATGAAAGAAGTCTTGAGAAAAGTTTGTGCAAAAAGTAAAAAAGTTATTGTGTGCGGTGACTTTAATATTAACATCCTAGAGAATTCACAGAACTCTATTAGGGTTTCTCAATCTTTTTAAGTCTTTCAATTTACACCACCTTTTCAATGAACCTACAAGAGTCACCTCCACTTCAGCTACGTGTTTGGACAACATATTCTGTGATTGTAATGTAGGGGAAAAATCCATAATAAATTTCATAAACTCTGATCACAGTGGTCAGTTGGCTGTTATCGACTGTCATCGAAATGTTCCGTCTACTAGTTTCACATGTAGGCCCATTACTAAGGGGCGTGTAAAAAAGTTCAAGAAGAATATTTGTAATAAAATATCCTCAATTCCATGTATTGAAAATAGTGTTGATGAATTATATGAAAGCCTTTTCGAAATTGTTGAAAAGGAATTTAATGGCATCTTCACAAAGAAGACCATTAAAAATAATTGTAAAAAACAATTTAGTGACTGGGCCACTACAGGTATATACAAAAGCAGAAGAAAATTGTTTGAATTATATGAAATTAAGGCTAATTCATGTGATCATACAGTAATAGAATATGTAAAAAACTATTCTAAATGCTTCAAGAAAGTATGCGCTGTTGCTAAATCAAACTACATTAAAAACAAAATAAGTAAAGCAACTAACAAAATTAAAATCACATGGAATATCATAAACAAAGAGACTTGTAAAAACAAAACACAAGAACACAAGGTCTCTCTAAAAATCAATGGCAAACAACTTGACTCTGATGCTGATGTGGCAAATGCATTTGAGTCTTTTTTCACTAATATACCAGTGACAACGACAAGTACATTAAACTCAAGTTCACATCTTGCTGTCTCCTTGCTAAAAGCAAAAGTTGACGAATGTAAAACACCTTTCAGATTTACCCATGTAACACCTGAGATAATAGTAAAAACTTTTAAAGATCTGAATATAAAAAAACTGAAGATCTTTGGGGAATATCCGTAGACATTTTAAAAAATATAATACTGCATATCGCACCCCATTTGTCAATGATTATTCAACAGATGTGTTGACGAAGGCCAATTTCCTTTTTTTTTTTTTTTTGGTTTCGCAGGGGGAATGCCGCCGGCTCAAGAGATGAGCCGACTACCTTATGCATACCAGACCACCGGGGGGTGGCCGGGTTATGTGGGGCTCTCCTTTGGCGGGGGGCTTCTCCCAAGGAAAAGCCAGGCAAAGGCATACCCACTAAACCCCCTGCGGTTCTCCCTCATCGCCCATATTGGGGAATATCATGGTGATACAGCCAAAGCCTCCCTTCACGATATTCCCCGGGCGGACTAGGTGGTTCCTCCCCCGGACGTGCCGGGAGAGGGGATAGGGACAGCCGGGAGAACTGAGCCGTTCCTATCAGGCAGCAAAGGGAGCCTGTGGAATGCTGGTGCTGGTGCCCCCATACCACGCACCAGCGGGCTCCCTTCGGGGAGAGGGGGGAGACGCGCATCTGCTCGGCGTCTCCTCCCCCTCCTCTCCCTTCGGAGCGCGCTTGCGAGGGGATCTCGCTCTCGCTCGCGCTCCGCCGCCTCCTTCGCTACCATGACGTGCTCGCAGAAGGCAGCGAAGGCCTTCCAGGCCCCATCGCTCGCTAGTATAGATCTCGTTATACTAGGGAGGGAGAGGTCCTGGCCGACCGCCGCTACCAGCACCTGACGCTGCGGGTCCCACGGCACACACTCCACAAGGGTGTGGTGTGCCGTGTCCTCCGCAGCGCCGCACTCATGGCAGGAAGGCGCCTCCTCCCGTTGTATTTTGTGCAGATAATAACCGACGCACCCATGTCCGGTCATTATCTGCACCATACGGAAGGAGACGGAGCCGTGGTGACGCTCAAGCCAATGGTCTAGGACCGGGGCGAGCGCGTCGAGGGTTCTCCGGCCGTAAGGGGCAAGGCCGAGGTTCTCGGACCATCGCCTCAGGAGCCAAGGCCAATTTCCTAACTTAATGAAGTATAGCAAAATCATACTGTTATTCAAATCAGGTGATAAAAGTAATCCTTCTAACTTTAGGCCTATTTCTATATTACCAGCACTGAGTATGATTTTTGAAAAAGTCATATTCGTTCAGTTGCTGTCTCATTTTAAAGTTAACGACCTGCTTCATAATAAACAATTTGGGTTCACTAAAGGTAAGTCAACAACTGATGCAGGAGTTGCACTTATCAAGCATATTTTTGATGCATGGGAAAACAAGCAGGATGCTGTTGGAGTATTTTGTGACCTATCGAAAGCATTTGATTGCGTTACGCACCAAACATTGTTGTTAAAATTAGCTCATTATGGTGTATCCAAGATTTTACTAAGTTTGATAAATTCTTACTTGTCTGATAGAATTCAGAAAGTAAACATTAATGGGACATATTCTTCAGGCACTCCTCTATTGATGGGAGTGCCCCTAGGATCGATATTGGGGCCTCTGCTTTTCCTGATATATATAAATGACCTTCCTTACTTTGCACAAGACCTTTGTGAGGTAGTGCTATTTGCTGATGACACTTCGTTGATCTTTAATGTTGACCGAAGAAAAAGTACGTTTGACGATGTAAATGACACTCTGTCACAAGTTCTCCATTGATTTACCACTAACAACTTACTTCTTAATGCTAAGAAAACTAAATGTGTAAAATTCACAATGCCCAATGTAAGACAGGTCAATACTAACATCACTATGAATAATGAACGTATTGAAGGCATTGATTCAACAGTTTTCCTTGGCATTACCATGGATGCCAAATTGCAATGGGGTCCCCACGTCGCAGCCTTGGCGGGAAGACTTAGTTCCGCCGCGTATGCGGTTAAGAAGATTAGACATCTGACCGATATTAAAACCACGAGATTGGTTTATTTTAGTTATTTTCATAGTGTAATGTCTTATGGTCTCTTGTTGTGGGGGTCTGCTGCTGATATACAGAATATATTTGTATTGCAGAAGAGGGCCATCCGCTCCATATACAACCTTAGACCTCGCGATTCGCTAAAAGAATTATTTAAGAGCATTAACATCTTAACCGTAGCTTCTGAATACATTTTAGACTGTATTTTGTACGTGCGAAAGAACATGGATATTTTTTCGAAAAAATCTGACTGTCATGGTTTTAACACTAGAAATAAACACAAGCTCGCGATTCCAAATCTGAAACTTCAAAAAATTAATAATTCATTTGTTGGTCTAAGTATTAAAATGTACAATAAGTTGCCACAAAATGTTATTGAGTTACCAACGCATAAATTTAAATCTCACGTGAAAGCCTGTTTAATGGGTAAAGGATACTATAAAATTGTAGATTACTTAAATGATAAGGATTCATGGACATAATGACCTCCATGCCTGCACACTTGTAACATTTTCATATATATTAACGAAAATTATTAATATTATATCAATCAATCAATCAATCAAATAATTCTTTATTTGCATAGGCTTGTACACAGCACTTACAAATCGTCATACATTTGAATGATTTAAAACTATTTATAAGTACTTATGTAATAATTTACATGTTAATACATATATATGTTGATACATAAAATATACTAAAGAAATAAATAAACATAATGCGATTCTACCACCGGCTCGGAAAGTTGTTTCTGGTCGAGAAGATCCGGCAAGAAACTCGCCAGTTACTCTTTTTAATCGCCAACTTTTTTACAATGGTTTATTATCCTCATACCAAGTCATACAGTCTAATGCAACACAAAATAGAATGAAGCAAATTAAAAGCTAAATATGAAGTAAACCGAAGAGGACCAGTCCCCAAAGGTGGCACCTGTTCACAAGTATGACGTATGTGTCAGCCATCATTTCACTCAACCATATTAGAGGGAATGTAATGACCCGCCACATAACGCCACCACCTCAGAGACATTTGAGTGAGCATGACTACTTAGGTTCCCCTCATAGGTCACAGAGTACTTAATCCAATACTAATAAACTGCAGGACGAGGTGTACAATAGTAGGTGGTTAGCATCTTGTCAATTGTTTGATTAATCAATACTAATCAATTTGTATACAATAATAAATGCTGCTAAGCCTAATTTATTAAAATTGATTAATTATATAATAATAGTGATTTCAGTAAATATTTATAAAATTACTACATGTGTGCAGGCACGGAGGTCATTATGTCCACGAATCCTTATCATTTAAGTAATCTACAATTTTATAGTATCCTTTACTCATTAAACAGGTTTTCACGTGGGATTTAAATTTATGCGTTGGTAACTCAATTACATTTTGTGGCAACTTATTGTACATTTTAATACTTAGTCCAACAAATGAACTATTAATCTTTTGGAGCTTCAGATTTGGAATCGCGAGCTTGTGTTTATTTCTAGTGTTAAAACCATGACAATCAGATTTTTTAGAAAAAATATCAATGTTCTTACGCACGTACAAAATACAGTCCAAAATGTATTGGGAAGCTACAGTTAAAATGTCGATATTCTTAAACAGTTCTTTCAGCGAATCGCGAGGCCTAAGGTTGTATATGGAGCGGATGGCCCTCTTCTGCAATACAAAAATAGTCTGTATCTCAGCCGCCGACCCCCACAACAAAAGACCATATGACATTATACTATGAAAATAACTAAAATAAACCAGTCTCGCGGTTTCAATATCAGTCAGATGTCTGATCTTCTTAACCGCATATGCGGCGGAACTAAGTCTTCCCGCCAAGGCTGCCAAGTGTGGATTCCATTGAAGTTTGGCATCCAGTGTAATACCTAAGAAAATTGTCGAATTAATAACTTCAATGTGTTCATTATTCATAACGACGTTAGTGTTGACCTGCTTTACATTGGGCATAGTGAATTTTACACATTTGGTTTTCTTGGCATTTAAAAGCAAGTTGTTAGTTGTAAACCAATGTAGCACTTGTGAGAGGGTGTCATTTACGTCGTCAAACGTATCTTTTCGACGGTCAACGTTAAAAATCAACGAGGTATCATCAGCAAATAACACTACTTCACAAAGATCTTGTGCAAAGTAAGGGAGGTCATTTATGTATATTAGGAAGAGCAGAGGTCCCAATATTGATCCTTGGGGCACTTCCATTAATAGAGGGGCGCCTGAAGAGTCAGTTCCATTGACACTGACTTTCTGAAGTCTATATGATAAGTAAGAATTTATCAAACTTAATGCATTATTTAGAACACCATAGTGAGCTAACTTCAACAACAATGTTTGATGCTCAACGCAATCAAACGCCTTCGAGAGGTCACAGAAAACACCAATTGCATCCTGTTTGTTTTCCCATGCATCAAAAATATACTTAATAAGTGCAACTCCTGCGTCAGTGGTTGACTTACCCTTGGTAAACCCAAATTGTTTACTATGAAGTAAGTCGTTAACTTTAAAATGAGACAGCAACTGAACGAATATGACTTTTTCAAAAATTTTACTCAGTGCTGGTAATATAGAAATAGGCCTAAAGTTAAAAGGGTCACTTTTTTCACCTGATTTAAATAACGGTATGATTTTGCTGTACTTCATTAAGCTAGGAAATTGACCCTCATCAATACATCTGTTGAATATCGTTGCCAAATGGGGTGCAATAACTAGTATTATATTTCTTAAAATGTCTACTGATATTCCCCAAAGATCTTCAGTTTTTTTCATATTCAGATCTTTGAAAGTTTTAACTATTATCTCGGGGGTTACATGGTTAAATTTGAAAGGCGTTTGACACTCGGCAACATTTGCTTTAAGTAATGAGATAGCAAGATACGAACTTGAATTTAATGTACTTGTTGTTGCCACTGGTATATTAGTGAAGAATGACTCAAATGCATTTGCCACTTCAGTATCAGAGTCAAGACATTTGCCATTGATTTTTAGAGAGAACTTGTGTTGTTGTGTTTTATTTTTACAAGTCTCTTTGTTGATGATGTTCCACGTGATTTTACTTTTGTTAGTTGCTTTACTTATTTTGTTTTTAATGTAGTTAGATTTAGCAACTGCACATACTTTCTTAAAGCACTTAGAATAATTCCTAACATATTCAACTATCGCAGGATCACGTGAATTAGCTTTAATATCATATAATTCAAACAATTTTCTCCTGCTTATGTGAATCCCTGTAGTGGCCCAGTCACTAAATTTATTTTTAGAACTGTTTAATTTAATGGTCTTTTTTGCAAAAATATCATTAAATTCCTTTTCAACAATTTCGAAAAGGCTTTCATACAACTGGTCGACACTATTTTTATTACTAGGCATTAAGGATACCTTATTATAAATATTATCTTTGAATTTATCTATACGTCTTTTTGTAATAGGCCTACATGTAATACTTGTAGACGGATCATTTCGATGACAGTCGATAACAGCCAGCTGACCACTGTGATCAGAGTTTATGAAATTTATTATAGATTTCTCCCCTACAATACAATCACAGAATATGTTGTCCAAGCATGTAGCTGAAGTGGGGGTGATTCTCGTAGGTTCGTTGAAGAGGTGCACCAGATTGAAACACTTAAAAAGATTCAGAAACCTAATTGAGTTCTGCAAATTCTCCAGGATGTTAATATTAAAGTCACCGCACACGATAACTTGTTTACTAGTTGCACATACTTTTCTCAGGACTTCTTCCATGCTAGTCTCAAATGAGTCGTAATTTGCAGAAGGGGGTCTATAAACGCAGACAATGATATGCTGCTCCAGCTCTGCACACGAAATTTCAATAGTTCGTTCTATAGATAGTGACTCAATATCTTTACGTTGTTTACATTTAAGAGTACTTTTTAACAAAATGAGTGACCCTCCTCTTATTGCAGAGCCTCTCGTGAACGAACTGATAATTTTATAATTATTAATAGTAACAATTAATTGATGTTGATTTAACCAATGTTCGGTGAGACATAGTACATCAACATTTATTTCTTCTAAAAATAATTCTAGTTCTAGTTCTTTACCAGGAAGTCCCTGTATATTTTGGTGAATAAGTTTTAAATTATCTTCCCTGGTCAATAAATTGCTAGAGGCGTCCTCTATTGTCTTAAACTTAAATTTAAATTGTTTGGAATAATTTCCAAAGTCTGCCTATATATATTATTTATATTAAATGCTAACAAAGTAGCTAGTTCTTTTTTTACATTATAAGGCAAATAAAACTTTTTGCCAGTCACTATCAACTTATAATTAATAAATTTATTTGTGTCAAAAAACACAAAGTTGTCGCTATGACTAGTAACTAAATTATATAAAGTAGTATTCAATATGTGAATACTGTTATTTTGTTCTGATAAGTAGTGCCTAGAAAATGGGAGGGCACAAACAACTATTTTTTTTACAGCAATCCCTTTTAAACGGGAGAACCCTTTAATGATGTCCTTTTTATTTGAATTTAATCCATTCCCCAGCATTAATATGATAATTGAATCTTTATCATAATTACAATTTGCCACCCTATCTATTAATTGGGTAAGAGATGCATTTGGCATACAATAATTAATTATTTTACAATTGAGTTGCTTTTGCAAAAGGGGACCATAGCCAACTCCAATTGAATCTGAAAATACTAGTACATTATTGTTTGTATTTATAGTACTAGTAGTAGTCATAGTAGGCATAGTACAGTTCGGTACATCCCTATTTGTGTCTAACAGGATATTTGACATATCTTGCACTTGGTACTGGGCAGCTGGGCTGCCACCCTGGCTGCACTTACCTTCCTCTGTGCCGCTACTTACAGTGGGAACCTGGGGCTCGTCTGCCGCACCCAGATTGCAGCTGCACTGGGCCATGTACCTGTTTGCAGCGAGGATGTGTTCATGTATCTGTCGCTGGGCAGAGGTATAATTTCCAGTCATTACTTCTAATGACCTCTCCAGACGCTCGAGCTGAGTCTGCAGTTCTCGAACATCAGTCTCGTACCTAAGCCTACTTTCTTTTAATTTTATACTATATAATTCTAAACTATCAATTAAATCTATCCGTTCCTTTCTTAAAAGTATGTTTTGGTTAAAACATTTTTTTCTTTTAATTAATTTATTTGTTTTCTTAATGTATTTATTTATTTTAATATATTTCTTAATTTTATTTTTACTACTGAACTTAGTATGACTATTATTTACAGTAAGACAATCAATATGAGAGATGTCCCGCCCAGTTGGTGACCCTATCAACTCCTCATAAAGGCTGTGAGTGTTTAAAGCCTCTTGACATTGTTTGTCCTCTTCATACAGTCTGATGGTCCTGTTTGCGTCACAAAGCTCCACTTCAAGGTCCTGAATACGAGATAGGGCCTGCTCGTATGTGTTCCGGCATTCATCGAAACTGCTGACTATTGTGAGAAGGTTATCACGTTGAATAGTGACATCCATAAGCTGGGTATGAATATCTGCCATTTCCGTAATAATTACTGAATTTTAATAAATTAGGCTTAGCAGCATTTATTACTGTATAAAATTGATTTATATTGATTATTCAATTAACAAGATGCTAACCACCTACTATTGTACACCTCGTCCTGCAGTTTATGTATAAAATTGATTTATATTGATTATTCAATTAACAAGATGCTAACCACCTACTATTGTACACCTCGTCCTGCAGTTTATTAGTATTGGATTAAGTAACTACTACTCTCTGTGACCTATGAGGGGAACCTAAGTAGTCATGCTCACTCAAATGTCTCTGAGGTGGTGGCGTTATGTGGCGGGTCATTACATTCCCTCTAATATGGTTGAGTGAAATGATGGCTGACACATACGTCATACTTGTGAACAGGTGCCACCTTTGGGGACTGGTCCGCTTCGGTTTACCTCATATTTAGCTTTTAATTTGCTTCATTCTATTTTGTGTTACATTAGACTGTATGACTTGGTATGAAGATAATAAACCATTGTAAAACAGTTGGCGATTAAAAAGAGTATCTGGCGAGTTTCTTGCCGGATCTTCTCGACCAGAAACAACTTTCCGAGCCGGTGGTAGAATCGCATTATGTTTATTTATTTCTTTAGTATATTTTATGTATCAACATATATATGTATTAACATGTAAATTATACATAAGTACTTATAAATAGTTTAAAGTCATTCAAATGTATGACGATTTGTAAGTACTGTGTACAAGCCTATGCAAATAAAGAATTATTTGAATTTGAATTTGAAAAAAATTTGATTGATGAATGATTATCACCTGCGTTTTATTAGGGTTGACCAACAGCCCAAACGACCTGCTCCAGGCTGAAATCCGTGTTAAGTCTGCGTTTACTATTTGTACTGTACAGTCAGACTGGGTAACTTTGGCCCGTAATTCACTGTTGTTTGCTTATAAATTCCACATCATTGAAAATAATAGGTTGTTACAAGCGTTTTTGGTGGCATCCAGGGTTGCTTTATCAAAAAATATACTAGATTTTAGTCAATAAGAATAAGAATACCGAAAAAATCGCCTAAATATCGAGGGCCAAAGTTACATGGACAGTGGGGTAGGTTTGGCTATTGCTAAAACTATAGAAGAAATTGTGCAGTTTTTCAACGATTAAAGGCTACATCTAACATAAGCTTTATTTTTTTACATTATACATCTGTCAGATTACTAAATGGCGCCACTAACAAGTCAATCGAATCGGCCAATCATCTCTATTTTGGGGTTGCTATGTAAATGAAAGAAAATTTCCTGAGAATCTTAATTTTATTTTATGTCTTTACTAAAACTTTTTGTTGTTGCTTCTTACACATTAGTTATCAACAAAGGACGTTAAACAAAATTATAAAATATTAGTTAAAAAAAACAAAAATGAGATCTTTATAAGGATAACGCTTAAAAATAGGTGAATTCAGTCGCCCCATTCCATGAAGAGCAGCGGGTCGTCTACCAAGTAATAGTCCCTCTGTTTGGTAATTTTTTGGTCATCCAGATAGCTGACTATGTTCTTCTGGTGACAGGTGCCGACGTCTCGCTTTACTGGCCACTTCCAGCCGTCTACTGACTTTTGCATGACGGATATTTTTACAGTATCTCCTTCCCTGCAAATGATGCGCCCCGGAAACAAACACTCTTCGTATTTCACGACACAATAATCCTGTTTTCTATTTTCTTTTCCCAAACTAACGTCACTAGCATCCTGATTCATAGACACAGATCCTACTTTTGTATCTTTTTTCGTATTTAACTCTACTTTTTCTAAGATTCCATCACGGCATTCATAGTGTCCTTCGTAATCTTCAGGGCAACCATAAATTTCCACTTCTTCAATTGCTGATGGAACATTTATACGTTGATCTTCAATGTGTGAATGTTCCATCACCTCACACATTCCTGAAGGACCGGCTATATCAGCAGAAGAGCCAGGTGTTGGGTGATCCACGATGCTTGCAACTACCTTGTTAGCTGCCTTATTTTTTGCTCCTACCGGTCGCCCCCTCTTTTTGGCAGGCTTAGGGTTCATACCCGCGCCAGAATCACAAGTACGCTTTAGAGTCTTCGATTTTGCAGTCGCCTCCCTTTCTTGATAGTATTTTTCCACAGCCTCCACAGAAACGCTCTTTCCAGCAGCAATAGGTAATTGAAATTTTTTGGTAAGTTTGGGTTGCAAATCGGCCTCCCTAATTTCACTGATGTATTGTTTGAAACTCTCTCCAATTTCTTGACGGACTTCTTCGATGGGTTTAGAATAGTCTTTTAACTTATCTAAAACCATGGCTGGGTCGAATGGATATATGCCGCAGGCCTTAAAACCTGCGATAGCATTATGTGCAGCTGTGTCGGATCCTACTTTTAAAGTTTCAGTCAGCAATTTAGCGAAAACTTCTTTTGGTAAGGCATTGGTAACTTTTCCACGTCTCGTCTTTCTCCAATCTGCCAATACCTTCCGCCAGTTGGATTTCAGTGAGCTGAAGTAAGAGACATCAAGAGGTTGCAGTAGATGAGTGGAATTGGGTACGAGACAAATAAATTTAATATTATTTTCTTCACACAGTTGTAAAGTCTTAGCAGTTATATGGGAGCTCAAGTTGTCACCTAAGACCACTTTCTTTCCTTCCTTTTTTTGAAGAACTGGCAGTAATTGTTCTTGAAACCAGTCATCAAATGTTGCAGCATCTATCCAACCAGACTTAGTGACCGCCATACGAGTCCCAGCAGGAGCTCCCTGGATCCAACTAGTCCACTTCTGTTTAGCCTTATAGATAATGTATAAAGGCACAAATTCTCCAATGGCATTACAACAAAACATTACAGTATAGCAGGACTTTGTTGAATTCATTATTATTTCTGGATTCTTACAAGATCTTCTGAAAAGAAGTGTCTGTTTTTTAGGACAGTCATGGAATCCAGTTTCATCAAAGTTAAAGATGTTAGATGGTGGCACATCCTTAAGCTCTTTTTGTAAATAATCAAAATAATTTTGAACCATCTCCTGTGTAACTTGTGCACGCTTTCGACTTATCGCATGGGCTACTTTCTGCTTGATATCGGGATGACGTTCGAGAAAAAGTTTCCCCCATTCCCAACCAGGTAAGTTGTCCTTAAACTCTTTAATGATTCTCTTAATATTATCCAAAAAGCCTTTCACGATTACTCGGACGTCAAGCATGCTAACCGGAACTCCAAGATCAGCTAGGGCTATGATGTGAGCAATAATGATATTTTCCTCTTCACTGCTAAGTACCGGTGGTTTACCTACAGGTTTGCTGTGTTGCTCTTTTAATTTATATTTCAACGTACTCACTGGAACATTGTAGATTTCTGCAGCCCTTTTTTGAGTCATTCTACATTTTTTAATATCGTCCAACGCTTTTTCCAATTCTCCTTGGGTGTACCGAGACTTTGTCCCATATCGACGGGTACCTGGGGTGGGACAAATCTTCTTCCTAGGCATGTTAATCACCTAAAAATATTTTTTACGATCAGAACAGGGAAAATATATATTTTAGCAACACTTAAATCAACCTTAGGGTAACATTAGCTCATAGCCAAAGTTACCCTGATCTCCTTGAAAACTTGAAAAGATATTTTATTACGACTTTTTCACAAAAATAATGCATAAAAAGATGTTTTCTTTATTTGACACAGTAGAGTGATCACCAAATATCAATTAAAATACAAACTTACCTTACGAATTGCTGTTTATCACGTAAAACAATTAACTTTAAAACCAACAATTTAGAGACACTCGTTCTAGCGAATCTTTAAAGCGCCAAAAAAATTTAAACTGACAGCTGTAGCTTAGACTGACAGCTCAGGTTACGTTCAGAAACTTATTGAAAAACAAGTGATGCCTAATTTAGTTAGATTACATGCTTTGGGCAACTTAAAAAAAATATATATTCAATTATGAAGTTGAGGGCTAATGTTATATTGAAAGACAAAGTTACCCAGTCTGACTGTACCAGAAAGGTTATTGAGGCTGCCCTGCATATAAATCTGGAGATCGTCTGCATATAAGTGATAAGAAGAAGAGAGGTTATGAGTAACAGAATTTATGAAGATAGCAATAAGGAGAGGAGACAGTACGCCACCTTGCGGCACGCCGGCACTAATTTCGCACCATGCGGATAGAGAGTCTTCGGCGCGGATACGCTGCCGACGGCCATTCAAGTAACTACGAAACCAATCAATAACCGTTGGAGATATGTTAAGAGAATAAAGTGATCCAAGCAGGATGTCAAAATCTACAGTGTTAAAAGCGTTGCTAAAATCTAGCAGCGCTAAGACGGTAAGGCGCTTTTCGTCTATACCCTTGCGGATATCATCTGTGATTTTGACTAAGGCTGTAGCCGTGCTATGACCTGGACGAAAGCCGGACTGAAATGGATTAAGTAGTTGGTTTTGGGACAAGAATGTGCTTAGCTGCTGATGAACAACACGTTCGAGGACTTTGGAGAGGAAAGGAAGGATAAATATGGGTCTATAGTCAGAAAATGATGAGGGGTTCAACATTTTAGGAAGAGGAGTTACTTGGGCATCTTTCCACGCTGTAGGGGTGCTCGTGGAAAGGGAATGATTGAGTATGTGAGTTATAATGGGAGTAAGGATATCAAGGAGAGGAATGATCATGTTACGGCTGAAGCCATCGCTGCCGATGGCGTTTGAAGCAATGGAAAGTATGTTCCTCTTAACATCACAATCGGTTACTTGATTAAAAATGAGACTAGAATGATCTGGGACTGGAAGAGCAGTAAGCTGATGTAGGGTATTTGCTTTTGTTGTGCCATCAATGGAGTGAAAACTGCAGGCTCTCCTCACTTATTAATTTACCATCGTGGAATGTGAAATTAAAGGCAAGTACACCTTTTAACACTGTATTTCGATAAGCAGTTACACCACATTCGAGCAGAGCTACCACCTAGACGACAGCTGTAACGATACTGGCCTCGTTCAGAGTCGATTGCCGACATTTTATATCCCCTCAACTAATGGTCTTAGTCGCTGATTTGACTCTACCAACAGTCAAATCGGGGGCTACAATATTCTACCGGAAGTTAAAATAATATTAATCTACCGGACGGAAACCGATTCTAAATATTCATTAAATCGTTGATAGTCGCTGCTTTGACCAAAGCATGAGGCAAAGCAGGGACTATGACAACCGGAAGTTAAAACAATATTTATTTACGTCGGAAGGAAATCGATTAATTAATAAGTCCCTTTAGTGACTGTGCTAATTATGTTGGATGATACTTTATTTAATTTATAATTTGTGAACTTAAAGTATTGTTACAGTCGGCCATCCGATTCTCACACAGTAGGTAGAAATTAGGCACTTAGTATATGCTAGATAACAATAAGTTTGTTTTAAATCTAAACAAAGGAGAAAAAAAATATCTTAAATCACCAGCAACAACAAAATCACTTAATTATTATAAAGGACATAATGTGTAGAAGATTTATTAATTCAGAAAAATATTCAATACATATTTATATAAATCAAAGTAAATATAAAGATCTTAAAGATAAAGATGTTAAAGATCAATCTTTAACATTCACGTAATTTGTATTCTTATCCAATAATGACAATACCCATGTGGGCATGTTCTGTCATGATTAATCAATCATGCTCCAACTTGTAATGCAACATCAAATAATTACGTATTTGTAGAATTTATGTTACGTAAATAAATCAAAAATATCAGTAATATAGATCTTATCTGAACTGAACAGTATTTACTTTAATCTTCCAAAAAACTACTGCCACTGGAAGTATTGCCTGTGGGATCATTATCGAAACTGAGCCATGGGAATATTTTATCAATGGAAACTGTACTTTCAAAACGCCTACCTTTCTTAGTAAGAGGTGTATCCTCAATCACGAATCGATCATGAGGAAGCATCTTTTTGATTCTGTAAGGTTCTTGGCACTTATTTTCTAGTTTCTTTGACTGTCCCATTCCTCCAGTTACTGCCTTGATAACTCTCACAAGGTCTCCTTCTTTATATTGTGTGCTCTTTTTCCTTCTTTTATCGAATCTTTCTTTATTTCGCTCTTGATTCTGGTCTATTAAGTCCTTAGCTTGATTTCTAATATCAAGGAGACTTTGTTTCACTACTCCACCGCCCATGTCATCAATGACATCACTTAGAATCCCTTGTGAAGGATTAATCGCCCGTCTGCCAAATAATAATTCGGTTGGAGATTTCTTCGTCACCTCGTGCTCCGTAGAATTAATTCCCATTTGAACATCTTGAACGTAGTCGTCCCATTTCTCCGGGCTTTGTCCATGGGACATGGTGCTAAGGGAAGCTAAAATTGTGTGGTTATACCGCTCTACTTGTCCATTAGCACGCGGGGTGGCAACAGAGTTTAAGATGTGTTTGATGCCAAGTTTGTGGACAAAATGTTTGAATTTTCTGCTGGTAAAGCTGGTACCCCTATCTGTCACAAGTCTGGTAGGAGTACCAAAATAGCTGAAAAAGTTTTTGAACACTTTGATGCTTTCTTTTGTTTTCGTGCTACGAACTGGAGTTAAATTAACGTATTTCGTAAATTAATCTACTATAATTAGCAAATTAGTGTTCTTGTGCTTGCTACGTACAAAAGGCCCTAGATGGTCCGCATGTAAAGTATGAAATGGAACTTGGACTTTTGGAATGGGGTGTAGTTGACCTTCCTTTGCTCCAGATGGGGTCTTATAGTGGGCACATTCGAGGCATGCAGCAACGTACTTTTTAGTAAACCTGCGCATCTTTGGGAACCAATAATTTGAACGTAACCTCTGGAGGGTTTTCTCGAAACCGAAATGGCCTACATCGTCATGATTTGCTCTTAGCAATTGCCAACGAACTCCTCTCGGGACTACCCAGCGAATAGTGTTTTCGTTAATGATACGAAAAACTCGGCCATTTTTAATTTTATATTCTTTGTGAATGCTAGCCACTTTAGCGGTACAAGGATTCTCTAATACTTGCTTGATAATTTTTATTTCGGGGTCGCTTGATTGAACGGTTGTAACCCAGTCTTCAACATTAAGAGAAAGGATGTCTAATACGTGTGGTTCCTTCTCCGCTTTATCAATAGGGCTTCTGCTAAGGGTTGATGCCCTTAGTGGGCCATTTTATCACCAGCTCGGTATTCGATTTCACAGTCGTACTCCAGAAACTGTATCCACCACCTCGAGATACGTGGAACCAAGTCTCGTTTGGTGAATGTAGAACGTAAAGCGTCTGTGACGACAGTCTGTGACGACTGTGAATCTAACACCGAGCAAATACACTCTAAACTTAGCTAGCGAACTCACCACCGCCAGTGTTTCCAGTTCGAATGAGTGTAGTTTTTGTTCGTTGACAGTAGTCTGTCGACTGTAATATGCCACAGGAAGCCAGGGGTTCGACCCTGAACGTTGCAGTAATATACCAGCTAAGCCTATTTTACTTGCGTCTGTATGTAATTGTGTTTCAGCGGTGTGATCATATAGAGCAAGTACCGGCCTTTCGATCGAATGTCCCTTTAAGGTTTCGAAAGCTCTCTCTTCTTCAGATGTCCATCTCCAAGGTGTATCTTTCCTCAGTAAATTTGTCAATGGCCTTGCAATTAGTGCAAAGTCCTTAACAAATCTTCTGAAGAAGCTCGCCAGGCCTAAAAACCTGCGGACGTCATGAGTGTTCGTGGGGGAAGGAAACTTCGAGACAGCTTGAACTTTCCTGAGACCAGGTTTAATTCTCTCTCGACTAATTTCAAATCCCAAGAAATCGATTTTAGTATGGAAGAAGTTACATTTTTGTTGCTTAAGAGTCATCAAGCACCTCTTCCAAGCGAATCAAGCCCTCATCAAATGAAGCTGCGGGTATAAGTATGTCATCCATATATATAATAACATACTTGACCTTTGCTAATACCTTGTGCATCACCCTTTGAAAAACAGCTGGTGGGTCGTTCTTCTTTTTTATCGACAATGAGCCAAACTTACACATCAACATTTAACTTTTATATAACAGACTACAATTGATAAATAATATATCCTAAATATTCGTTAATGTACTATTTTACAGATGGACTATTACATGATCTAAAATTTAATTGATAAAGAATACTTTTTGATTAAAATGGACACCTCCGTCACGTCCCCCGAAATTAGTGCCATTTACACCTCTGTCACGCTTTATATATTTTTTTACATTGTTAAATCATGCTAAAGTACCTACGAGGTGATAAAACAATGTCATTATGTCATGTTAAATTAAGAATATCTTGATGGTGTAACGTATATTTTTTTATATAATTAATTACTTGATAAGTCACTGAGGACGGGCTTATTGTCGTAAAAAAAGAAGAACGACCCTAGTGCGTTTGCCAAGCTGAATGGCATCCGGGTGTATTCGTATTGCCCGTCCGGTGTGACAAACGCAGTCTTCTCAATTGATTCCTCCGCTATAGGTATCTGATGGTACCCTGAAGCAAGGTCAAGGGTAGTGAATACAGTTTGGCCAGATAATCGATCTAACAAGTCTTCTATCCTCGGCAAAGGGTAATGGTCCCTTTTTGTTTTATTGTTAAGAGCGCGATAATCCACGCAAAGCCGTTTGTCACCCGATTTCTTATGGACCAATACAATTGGGCTAGCATATGGAGATTTCGACTCCCGAACAATTCCGGCTTTAATCATTTCATCCACCATATCTTGCACGAGTTGACGTTCTAAATGGGACATCCTATAAGGTCTGTATACTACTGGTTCAGAATCTTAAGGTCGAATTACCATTTCTGTTTCAGTGGTATAGCCTAAATCATGCAAGTTAGTAGAAAAACATGATGAATATTTATCTAGTAATACGTTCAGCCTTTGTTGCTCGTCTGGGGTCAGGTTATCTCCATATCTAGTAGTATTATCTATATTATCTACAAAAGTGATTTGTTCAGTCGCAATGGTTACATTTTGAACGTACCTGTCTGCACCTAGATATGTAGCCCTAGTAATGAGCGAATCCTCCTTAATAATCAAGGGACTTTTACCTAAATTTTGTGTCAGTAAAACACACTTGCCAGATTTAATTTCGTATTCTCCCGGTAAGAGAAAATATTCACTAACTGCACATCCTCTTACTGAACCACCAACATACACATTTCCTATTAATAATCGATCGGTGTTGACCCTAATTGAATTCATTTCCCCTGGAGCAATGGTACTAGTATATTCGGACTTAAGCAATATCTTTACTTCATTACTGTGATTTACTTTTTCAAACTTTATTTCCGAGGCAGTTTTTATTATACGTACTGTAATGGACTTCCCACCCTACGACTAGACCTGCTCGCCTGCTCGACTCGTCTCTTTCCTAACTCCTTAGTCTATACTCTAACTCGCTACTCCCTACGCGAAAAGTTGTCTGCAGTCGCGTGTAGAATCGAAGGAATGGAGGTCTACCACTACGGCTCAAATACTGGATCTATAATAATTATGAATTACTATCTAATGCCTACATCAAACCCTAGTATTATAAGCCTGCCGCAAGGAAAACTTAACCCGAGTTTTCCATATAAAAATTGTGATCGTCTAGAATTTAAATTTCGTTTTTGTTAATTACCTTTCTACTCGTTACTTTAGGCCGTATTTTGTTGAAATAGAAATAGAAGCTGAGATATTAATACCAAATGAGAATTTTTGCGCAGTCCGTTCTAACAAGAATATCATACGACAGTCAGTGCTTTAAACTAACTTTTATTGCTTAGTGAAATAGTTTTAAACAAATAAGGAGTTTGTCCGACCACGGCCACTCAAGTCTAGTCTTGTCATAAGTCAAGATTTAAATAATAACTGATCCCCCAGTTATAGATATAGCGCAAATAATTTACAAAGAGCTCTTTGTTATCCCCTGTGCAGGTACTTTATGTTTTGGTTTGTACGTACAATTTGTTATCTCAATGAGATATTGTTTTATAAATTATATATCCATGGATTAGAATGGAGTTGAGTGAACTCAACTTAGTACCCTGGCACTATTTTGCGTTTTCCCTTTTTGTAATATTTCGTCGACGAATTAGGTGCGGAATGAAATTTGGCACTCTTGCGCTCTTGATAAATTTATGTATATGTCGGATCTTGGGTGGCCGAGTCCGACATCAGGGGGTCGGTGATTTTTCCGTTCCCGCTGTCTTCCATGGTGTGGGCGTAGAAGGGTTCCCCTAGCAACGTAATGAAACGACGAACTATGCTGGTGTTAATAACGCGTAAAGAAACAGACAAGTCCTTTGGTGCCTTTACTCGTGAGAGCTCAGTATATAACTGCCTTGCGAACCACGAATATTCCAATTTATAGCAACATTACCAAAGGCCATGTCCAGGACCCCCACTCAGTGTCCTGCGTTTTCGGTGCGCGGTATTAAAATTTATTTTGAAGCATTTCGTTTACAAAATATCTTACGATGCTATTTTACAACTACATTACTCTACTTAATTTTAACCCTCAATAATTAATTTTAATAACACTAGTAACCTTAAAAATTAAAACAAAATCAAAATCAATAATAATTACGAAACCGCCATTTTTCATTTCCGCTAAAATAAAATTTAAATTTACATCAGAAAAATTTGATTCAACTTCCGCTCAGAAAATGCAAATTAAATTTCTTCAAAAATAAATCGACAACTTCCGTTACGAAAATAAAATAGACACTTCCTCCCAAAAATAAGTTGGCGCCAAAACGAATTTCTGGTGATTTTATTTTGACATTTATGCGCAGTAGCACCAATACGAATTTTAAAGGAACTAAAAAAAATGAGTTTCCTGCGAATTACATTTTAAATTGGCGCGCAAAAGCGCCATCTTTAATCTACGAGGGAACTCCCGTTTCCGCCTAATTATTATTATTTTTTAATATGGCGCGTAGTGTCTTCATCTTGCATTTCCGACACGGCCATCTTGACAGATCACCCGTCCTCGGGTGCAGCAATGGATGCGTCTGTAAAGAAAATACTCAAAAGAGTACTTCTGCTCGGCTATCCTGACAAAACCTAAACTTAAAGGCTTCTAGTTACAATCGTTCAGTGTACATTAGGAACTCAATAGATCTACTTAGAGCGCACAAGACCCGACCGTCCAGTTTCAGTCTACTTCGAATACAACAAAAACTCTCAACACATACAACACACATGTAAACAGGCAACAGGTAGACCAGTTCTTCGGCTACCTCGGAAACATCGTTCGGTTTCCATCCACACACAGCACAGCTAACGGATTACAGTAGAAACAGTCCTTCGGTTTCTACACACAAGCACACCCAGAAACTCATTCCTTCGGTTTCTGCGTTACCCAATTTTTTTTTTTTTGTTAATATGTTTTTACGGCTCTGGGTTCTAGCCCTTTTGAGCCTAACGTTTTGTTATTTTTCAAACTTCTACAATTGTAAATGCCACTTTTCCAGCTTGAGTCACAGTCACATTTATATTTTGTTATTGTTTAATCACGTTCACACACAGTTCACTTCACTGTTCTATTTACACTTTTGAAACATATTTACACAATGTATTTACAAGGAGCTCACTGTTCGTGCCACAAAATTATAAAGAGGCCTGAAATATTTGGGGTTTGATAATAGATTTTGGAGGCTTGTGCTAACTTCTTCATTTAGTTCGATAACGGATTGAAGTTCATCGACTAGGACGAGCCTGTCGATGCCGAATCGTGGGCACTGCATTATGATGTGTTCAAGGCTTCCTTCATCTCCCGTTGTACAATGTGGGCAGACGGCGCTTTGTACTATGTTCAGTTTCCTAAGGTGAGTTGGTGTGCGGCAATGTCCAAATCTCATTCTGTTTATTATAGTTATAAAGTTTCTGTTATCCAATATGTGTTCGTTTTGATGGTACCAGGGATCGGCGGGCATAGTCTTTTGTATCCCACGGTACCACCTGCCCTTTTCTTGGCTTATGGTGTTCCAGTATGTCTCCCACATACGTCTTTGGAATTGGTTAATATGTATGTGGTAATCTGTGTATGGTACTTTTACAGATTCAGTGTGATCTGCATCGGGGATACTTCGAGCTGCGACGTCAGCCACTTCGTTCCCCGTGATGCCTTGATGTGCAGGTACCCACATGAACTTTATTCTTTTTCCGATTGACCTTAACTTCAGAACCTCATTCTTTATATAATACACCAAATAATTAACATTGTGTTTAAGGTTATTGTTGGATATAGCTACTATGGCACTATACGAGTCTGATACTATTATAAATTCACATTTATCTATATTATTTACATACTTGAGGGCACTATAAAGTGCATAACATTCTGCAGTGAATATACTACAATTCTTATCTATTTTGAAACATTTAGTAATCTTTTCCTGTGGGTCATAAAATGCAGAGGTAACAGTGTTTGTGGTTTTAGAGCCATCGGTATATATTCTGTAATTACCAGGAAATGTTGCTAAATGTTCCATTAATTGGTTCTGATTCTTAGCCTTATTGGGGTATCACCTCTATACATGTATTTATTATGTTATATTCTAATTTATATACAGTCAAAATATTACTATTATACATATTTACAGAAAGGTTTTTTAAATGCAAAGTTATTCTTAGTAATTCAGGGAAATGACCAGAAATTAGTTGTGTAGAATCAACATAGGGTCCTATCATAGATTGAGGCAATTGCTCATTGGGTAAAATCCTGTTTAAAATGCAACTGTTCTTAAAGGCTATTATTTTGAGACAAAATCTTTCTATTAACTTTAGACGATGTAATACAAGTGGTGGTATACAAGTTTCACATTATAAAGAATTTATGGGGGTGGAGCACATGGCCCCTGTTATAATTCGCAGAGCCTTATTTTGTATTACATCAAGTTTTCTTAATAGAGATATATTGGCATTAGCATATGCAATTGCACTATAGTCAAAGTGACTTCTAACAATACTCTTGTAGAGCATAGACAGGATTTTGGGATCTGCTCCCCAATGGACTCCAGCTAGTGATCTTAAAATATTGATACCTTTACATGCATTTTTTATGACATAGTTAATGTGATTTGTAAAAGTAAGCTTCTGATCTAAGTAAACACCTAAAAACTTTTTTTCTGCAAGTAAAGGAAGTGAGCAATTGTTATATAGAATGTCAATATTATTGCAACAAATCTTTTTACTATATATTACAGCACAACTTTTGTTGGCATTAATTTTTAGCTTTAAAATATTCTCATAAAAATTGTGTAATTGAGCAAGACCCTTATTTAAGTTCCTAATAGCTATATTTACATCTTTATTTACACAGTATACAATAATGTCATCAGCAAATTGCAAAAATTTGACTCCCTCTTGTGTTAAATATTTTGTAATTTGTGCAGTATAAATATTGTACAGTAGAGGTGAAATTGTTGCACCTTGCATACTTCCTTTGTATACATTTTTAGGTCCATGAAGTATGTTATTAAATTTAAGAAACATTTGTCTATTGTATAAAAATGAAAATATCCAATTACAGATCTTACCTGGGATTCCCATCTCACACATTATACTGACAAGGACTGTGGGATTGAGATTGTCAAATGCTCCCTGGATATCCAGAAATGCACAGACTGATACTGAGTGACTGTGAAAAGCATTTTTAATATCTGAAGTTAAGGAAACAAACCTCTCAGCTGCACTTTTTCCTTTGCGGAAGCCAAATTGTTGTGCAGGTAAGATACCTTGTGACTCTATGTACCAATCTAATCGTGTCTTAAGCATGTATTCAAAAATCTTCCCTACACAAGATGACAATGCAATAGGCCTATATGAGTTATAGTCATCCTTAGGTTTATTTGGTTTAATAATGGGAATAACACATTGTGTTTTCCAAGATTCTGGTATAATGAGAGTATTCCACAACAAGTTATAAATTTGTAGTAACTTATCTTGTGCTGTTGGATGAATATGTTTTAATACTTCATAAGTAATATTGTCTAATCCTGGGCTTGTATTTTTCCTGTTAGAAATAGCACTTATGAATTCCTGCCATGAAAAGGGTTCTAATAGAAAGTTGGTATCACTTTTACCTTTTTGATTAAAAATATTTTTTAATAAATCATTATTTGTTTGTTTTTCTGGAGGATCTGTAGGCGCATATTTATCAAAAAAATCCGGTAGCCATTCATCATTTTTGAGTCTCTTGGGTAATGATGCCCCTTTAAACCGCCTAATCTGATTCCATATGATACTTACCGGTGTGTACCTATTAAAAGATTCTGACAGAGTTGTCCAACCACTCTTTTTCTTTTCTCTTAAAAGTATTTTTTTCTGTGCATCTACTTTTTTATATAAAATATAACTCTCTAAAGTGCCATCTAATCTATATTTCTTAAGTGCCTCTTTACTATTAGTCACAGCAGTATCACATTCTTTGTCCCACCAAGGTACTGGTTTTCTAACCTGATATTGTGAAGTCTTTTTAAATTTAGGAATACATATATTCATTACCTCTATCAAAATGTCACAAAATTGATTATATGATTGAATAGGATTACTACTGTCTATAATTAATTTGGTAAAATGATTTTCTGTTTCAGATCTGAACTTTTCCCAATCAGCTCTCTTGTAAACATACCGTTCACAAGGCTCACCAATTTCGTACTCATCTGAATAAATTTGTATATCTGTAATTGTAGGATAATGATAACTACCCATGGCATCATCATGCACTTCCCATTGACATAAATGTGCTAATGAAGGACTAATAGAGCTAATATCTATAGAGGATTGACTATGAGTGGCGGTACCAACAGTGGTTGGAGAACCTGTGTTTAGGATACACAAATCATACTCATCAAGAATATCATAAATTATATTACCTCTAGAAGAAGTAGAGCGACAACCAAAGGCGACGTGATGCGCATTCAGATCTCCAGCTAGCATTAGTGGTTTGGGCAGATTGTGAATTATGTTTTTAAAATTAATGGCGTTAAAGCGCGTTCCACTTGGTGGGCTGTATGCTGTCAAAATAGTTAATTTGCCAATAGAAGTATGTAAAATTATAGCTACAGTTTGTAAATTATTGTAATATAGCTTTTGCCCGCGACTTCGTCTGCGTTCACACAATATCTTTATAAATTATAGCCTATGTGTTATTCTGATCTATAAGCTACATTACTGTAAAATTTCATTAAAATCCGTTTAGTAGTTTTTGCGTGAAAGAGGAACAAACATCCATCCATACATCCATCCAAACAAACTTTCGCCTTTATAATATTAGTAAGGATGGAGTTGTTATTATATCATACTTAAAGCTATTCTTAATTAAAATACCAACTCCACCTCGACCATCTGGTCCATCTTGCTGTATGAAATTGTAATTAGTTACATTAAAATTATGTTTTTTATGTAACCAAGTTTCATTTATTAAGCATATATCTATATCTTTGTCTTTAAGAAAATTAATTAAAAGAGGTTTTTTACTGTTTATGCTTTGTACATTAAATTGCACTATCCTAATAAAACTTTTACCCATATGACTTGAGTTTTTTTATTAGGACCTCTTTAATAACCGAGGAGGTCAATTTCCGCTTCTCATTACCGAGAGATACTAAGGCGCCAATTAAACCTTTCAATATACTGTCATTTTTTAGTACTTCATTAATTAAGGACTCTGTAGTCATTTCTGTTGGTTTTGTGGGTATATTCTTTGTTGGCTTGGTTGGGAAATTGGCGTCATAGTTTCTCATCAGAGACGTATCATCATTTTTATTACTTGTCACGTTTGCGTAACTTATTCTGTTAGTTTTCTCCTGTATTTTAGCTTTTTTGATGGGACAATCTCTAGAGATAGCTAGATGTTGACCTCCACAGTTGAGACATTTATGTATTGCTTCACTACTACACGCAGAGTAGTGATGGTCACCAGCACAGATTGAGCACCTCTGGATAGAGCTGCAATTTTTAGCTCCGTGATTAAATTTGAAACATTTGTAGCATTGCAGCAGAGGAGGTATATATTCAAAAACTTTGAATCTGAAAATGTCCAGGTATACATAGTCTGGCAGTGAGTCTGCCAAAAATGTGATGCTTACTGATCCGAGTGGTTGTATAGCGCCATTTACATTTTTAGTGAACCTACGTACTGTAACTATTTCGTAACAATAGGTCAATTTTTTAAAGAGCTCTTCGTTGCTTATGTTCGTGGGAACGAAGCGGAGTACCCCGATTTTTTCCACAGCCCTTGCGGGTATAAAGGCACTGAAGTTGTGTTTCTTCAGGAAATCTTCATTTTTTAGTAAGTTATTTGCGTTGCTGGCCTGACTAAATGATATGCCGACTTTATTCACGTTGACACGCCGAATATTTATGATGCCCTTAATCTCATTTTTGAATACACTGGCTATAGCCAGTGGATTTTTGTTACCTAATTTTTCGCCTTCGACAAACACGGTATAAGATTCCCCAGTTGAATTTTCCGGGAAAACCCTTTTATATCCAGTTTTTGTGTATGTTTTGTAAAATTTAGCGTCCTGATTCGCTGTTTTATGGGTCTCACCCTCACCATCACAGTCACTGAAGTCTTTGCGTCTTTTAGAAGGACGGAGTGTCCCGACCCCGGGGCCGTCACCCCCGGGGATCTCCGTCATTTTAATCAACTATTTACACTATTTATATATACTATTCACAGTATTTTAATTAATTGAAAAAGAGTTTGAAAATTCGCGCCTTCACTTCGAAAAAGCCCGCCAAAAAGTCCTGCGTTACCCAATCTACATGAGTGTTGCCATGTTAATTCTGATCTAATTCAGAATTGCCAACATCCAAATCACCTGGAACTTGATGATCAGGAACCTTGCGTACACGGTCATGCGGGTACTTGTATGTTCGATTAGACGTTAATGATTTCAGTCGGTACCTGTCGCCATCTAAAAGCTCAATTATTTTAAATGGCCCTTTAAACTTCGGATCTAATTTGACCTGATTGCGTTCCTCATTTTCAATCAGAACGTAATCACCCACTGAAAACTTTTGTAGTTTGGCTTTGTTAGAATCGAACCGCCCTTTATCATATGCAGCATTAAAAGCTATGCTCTGACTCGCCTGCTCCCTCAGCTCATCTAAATTGACTTCAACATCTTCGGTCATCGTCATTAAACTTGAAGGTCTAGCTACCTTGCCTATTAACAATTCTAAAGGACTTGCCTTAATCACGCGATTCATGGTTGAATTTAAAGCTAGTTGTATATCACCTAGAGCGTCTTGCCACGACCTATCCTTACTTGTCTCGATTGCTGTCAGCATACTTTTAAGGGTGCTCATCACTCGCTCCACTTGACCGTTCGCCCTACTGCCTCCGGTGGCGATTAAGTGCAGTTCTATGCTGTGAGCGTCGCAAAAATCGGAAAACTTTTTACCTGCAAAGCATCGACCTTGATCAGCAATGACTTGTCTTGGTGCACCAAACAAGGATATGGCTTGTTGAAGAGAGCGTATACTGCTTTCACTGTCGATGTTCCTAGAGTGAACTAAAAGTACGTATTTGGTAAACGCATCGATCAATACGAACACGTACTCTTTGTTACTGTTCTTGCCGCTCAATTTACCTGAAGCGTCGATGTGTACAGTGTCCTACGGAGTTGTTCCCTTAGGGATGGGATGAAGCTCTGCCTGTATACGACCTGTACTGGGCTTCGAAATCTTGCACGTAATACAATTGTCAACAAATTTCTTTACGTACTTTGACATTCCCTGGAACCAGTAGAAGTCATATACTTTCTCCAAGGTCTTCTCCCATCCTAGGTGCATGATGGATTCATGCACGTTGCTTATGACTGACCATCTTAGAACACGGGGAACGATCGGAAGACATCTGGTGCGTCCATTTCGCTGAATTTTGCGATGCAAGATGTTATTTCGGATCTCGTAGGTGTTTCTAAGATCGTCAGACATTACCTCATTCTGTAGATCAGCGATAACCTTCGCAATCTCCTCATCTTTTTCTTGCTCTGCCTGAAGCCAGTTACTCGATAACTCTGCAAGATCCACACGTTTTTCTTCCACACGTGTGAGGGACCTAGACTCGTTAGGAATCGGGTTCCTAGATAAGAAGTCTACGTGATTCATTCGGCTACCTTCGCGATGTATGATGTCGAAGTCGAAAGACTGCAGATAAGCCCACCAGCGATGAACCCGTGGAGACAGGTCAGTCTTACCTTTAGATGCTCTTACAGCGCTGCAGTCAGTGATCACAGTGAATCGCCGCCCGTGAAGATACTGCCGGAAATATTTTATGGCCATCACGACCGCCAGTGTTTCAAGCTCGAAGGAATGATATCTTGACTCAGCTCCTGATGTACGACGGCTATAATAGGCAATAACATGCTGCTTACCGTCTATTTTCTGAATGAGCATTGCACCATAGCCCTCTGAACTGGCATCAGTATGCAGTTCTACTGGTAGTCCTGGGTTGAATATCGTCAACGCTGGTTCACTCGTGAGTTGCAAAATGATGTGCTGACGAATCTGCTCATGCTCCGGTTGCCAGTCCAAACGCTTACTTTTGCTGCTAGTAAATCTAAATAATGGTGCCATGGTTTTTGAAAAATTTGGTACAAACTGCCTAAAGTAGGACGCCAGACCTATAAACTGCCTGAGCTGGGTAATTGTTGTAGGAGGTGGCAGATTTGTTAGCGCCTTTATCTTACCAGGATTCGGTCGTACTTTTCCATCCTCAACTTCAAAGCCTAGAAACTCGACTCGCTTCATGAGGAAGGAGCACTTGGAGAGGTTTAATGAAAACCCTGCCTTAGATAAGACATCCAGTACATGTCGCAGACGTTCTAGACCTTCTTCCACAGTGGATGAAAGAATTAACAGATCATCAATGTATGAGACTACATAAGAGTGTGCTAACTCACCTAAAGCAGTTGCTATTGCTCGCTGATACACTGAGCTGGCATTTTTCAAACCGAATGGCATAGCGAGATATTCCCATCGACCGTCCGGCGTAACGAAGGAGGTCTTTTCTATGGAATCCTCAGCCACAGGTATCTGGTGATAGCCGCTCAACATATCCAGACTCGTGAACCACTTCGCACCTCCTAGTCTCGAAACCTGATCTGATATTAGCGGAAGAGGGTACCTGTCATCGACGGTGTTGTCGTTGAGTTCCCTGTAGTCGACACACATGCGATCTGACCCATCTTTCTTCTTGACTAGCAGAACAGGGCTCGAGTAAGGCGAACAACTGGGTCTGATAACACCTGCATCTTCTAACTCCTTTGCCTTTTCGCGCACAACTCGTTTCTCCTCTGCACTCATTCTATACGGGCGTCGTTGCACCATTCGGCTTGGATCAACCAGGCGGATCTCTAACTTATCTGTGGTGACTCGTGACTTAGAGACGCCACTCGGAAAAGAGTCAGAAAAGTCATGCAGGACGTCTAGTAACTGATTTTTGATCTTGTCAGGTATCTCGGTTTGAATATTCGAAAAATCGGGTGGATTATGGTTAAAGTTTAATTGACAGGAGTTGACTTCTAATCTACGCATTAAATAATTCCATTTGATGTCATATTTACAGTCAAGCCTTGATCTAAAATTTCCCTGCCAATCATGATACCGTTCCTAATTTGATAGTCCTGAACGACGTGAAATAAAATCTCCAATCGAATATCATTAATTATTACCTCAGACAATATTTGTAATGAGCTGTGTACGGATGTTTGTCCTATACCTGTGAGGGTAACAATGTTATGGATGCGTTTTCCCGAAAACTTTGAAGCCACACTTTCTTTAATGAGGGAGCATTCGGCACCAGAATCATAATGATAAGGGAACGACTCACCATTATTGCACAGCTCCCCTGTAGGATTGCTAACAAAGCACACGTCTACACGGCGCTGGTTGCTGGAGCTGCTGCCGGAGGCCGCGCCGCTGGTCGACCCGCTGCCGTGGGCTGCGCCCTGGCTGGTACTTGTCACCCCTCCGCGCTGACACTTCGAAGCATAGTGGCCTTTGTCACCACACTTAAAGCATGTTATATCCGTAACCACATCCCGATTGTTGCGTGTAGATGGTTTCGTGGTTGAAGCCCGCTTTGTTTCATTTTCATGCCGAAAGCGACAGTCGATGACACGGTGCCCCAGCCGTCCGCAATTGTAACACTGCAACGTATTAGGCTTCATCCTCTTGCTGTCTGATACTTTATCATTTGCCGCTGTAGATGCGGGCTGATTCTTTCGCTTCAGGAATGAAAATGCTTGTAATTCCCGCTGCATTTTGCACGAGTGGTAATTTCCGTCGTGAAAGCCAGGCGCTGAAATCTTCCATCGAACTGGGAGACATGAGCGAGAGTGGTAGCCACAATGATTTGCTCAGCCGTCATGCCTTGCAGACGCGATGAGAGAGAAGTCATCAGCCGAGACGCATAGGTGGCTAGGCATTCTCCTTCCTTTGGTCGTCCGTTAAGTAGGGTTATCAAAGTAGCTGCAGGGGTCTCGATGCGGGGACTCAGGTGTATATACCTCCTAGAGTGGCCCCGCTGGTAATCAGTTCTGTCCTGATTCCAGCTTCGGTTGGTATTAGGCAGAAACGGTTACCGTGGGGCACGGTTTTCCCCGGGCAACGGCGGGTAGTAATTCATTCGTGGATTGCTACCCGACGGCCAAAGGATGCACAGAATTTCCGGCGGACCAGCCCCGACGCAGTGGATCGCGTGCAGCGCACACCACTCGGGGGCTTTCATTGTCTGCTGAGGGCTTAGAGGACCGGCCTCTCTTTACGGACCTGAACACAATAGGGCCGGGCACGGAGGCTGCCTTCTTTATCCAGCCCCCCCTTCTGCCGTAGGTTGGCGTTGGGGTGTGGTGGCACCCACTGTCGGGCGCTTTGGCGTGCGGTGGGCCGGTGTTCCTGGTGTGATGGTGCCGTATGGGGGCCTTTTTGTTCTCGGGCCTTGAACTGTCGCGCCTTCGGGCGCGTTCGAATGTTGGGGAGTTCCACGGTGGTGGAATTCCTGCCAACAGTCTGTTGCGCCCCGATTCTCGGGAGCGCTCTCCCCGCCTTTATGGTGGGGGCTTTGTTGGTGGGTCTGTGTTGAGTCCCGCAGCCAGTGGGATGCAGCTACGACTCGCCACCCCCGCTTTTCCCGTCCCGTCGATTGTCTCCGCAACCCAGCGGGGATGCTCGAACGGGAGGGTTTTCGGGTATAACTTAAAAGTCTGTGGGTGCTCTCTCCTCTCTCTGCCCTGCAGCCAGCAGGGTATGGGTTGGGGGAGGGGTCTGCAGTCGTCCCTTCCGGAGCGTCTGCGTTGCAATCCAGCAACGTGGACGATTCCGGAGAGGGGGGAATGGTGGGCCATGGGAGTGGCCCTAGGCCTCGTTTTACGGCGAGGCCCGTTTTTGAAGAGGCCGTGCTGGCGAGCCTCTCGTCCTTCGAGGGTGGGCCGCGGACTTGGTTTCTACCCGTTACCGTAGCCCACCCCACACGGACGTAGCAGGAAATGCCCCGGTGGTTTTTAGTGGGTAGGCCCCTGGGAGCACCCCAGGGGAGAGCCCCACACTACCCGGCCGTCTCCCAGCGGTCGGGTGTGCTTAAGGCGGCATTTTCCAAAAAGGGGTCTCGATGCAGTCGTATCTGGCCCTGAATAGTTCTTTAAATTCAGGCCAAGTAATTCCTGGGTACGATATCTGCGATAGCCAGCGTGATGCGCTGCCTTTGAGAGCCGCGCTAAGCATTATCACAAGTTCACTACCTTGGAGGTTACGCTCGGATATACAGAGGTCCACGGTGTCGCACCATGCACAAGGATCCGTTTCGGACTTGTCTGGGTTGAACTCTGTTAGTGAGATCTTCGAAGTACTTGCTGGGGTCTTCATTGCTTCAATCAGCGCACATAAGTTTCGGCTCTGCGATTCCAGGATAGCACGCAGAACGTTTTCGTTGAATTCTGGTCCATTATCACGTGCTTGGGATAATCCCACTTCTGATGTCGGATCTTGGGTGGCCGAGTCCGACATCAGGGGGTCGGTGATTTTTCCGTTCCCGCTGTCTTCCATGGTGTGGGCGTAGAAGGGTTCCCCTAGCAACGTAATGAAACGACGAACTATGCTGGTGTTAATAACGCGTAAAGAAACAGACAAGTCCTTTGGTGCCTTTACTCATGAGAGCTCAGTATATAACTGCCTTGCGAACCACGAATATTCCAATTTATAGCAACATTACCAAAGGCCATGTCCAGGACCCCCACTCAGTGTCCTGCGTTTCCGGTGCGCGGTATTAAAATTTATTTTGAAGCATTTCGTTTACAAAATATTTTACGATGCTATTTTACAACTACATTACTCTACTTAATTTTAACCCTCAATAATTAATTTTAATAACACTAGTAACCTTAAAAATTAAAACAAAATCAAAATCAATAATAATTACAAAACCGCCATTTTTCATTTCCGCTAAAATAAAATTTAAATTTACATCAGAAAAATTTGATTCAACTTCCGCTCAGAAAATGCAAATTAAATTTCTTCAAAAATAAATCGACAACTTCCGTTACGAAAATAAAATAGACACTTCCTCCCAAAAATAAGTTGGCGCCAAAACGAATTTCCGGTGATTTTATTTTGACATTTATGCGCAGTAGCGCCAATACGAATTTTAAAGGAACTAAAAAAAATGAGTTTCCTGCGAATTACATTTTAAATTGGCGCGCAAAAGCGCCATCTTTAATCTACGAGGGAACTCCCGTTTCCACCTAATTATTATTATTTTTTAATATGGCGCGTAGTGTCTTCATCTTGCATTTCCGACATATATGATATTGTGTTTGTCGACCCGAGTCGTAGTACTTGACAAAATCCAACAGCTCTGATATACCTAAGCGACGGGCTCCAGCCTACTAAAAAAATGGAAGTCCTCCAAGTCAATTAAATTAATAAAATGCTGGCGCATATCATTAATTCAATATAACTCTTGCAAAAGCCTCTAAACTTATTCCCTAGAATATTTAAATGTATTTGATAATAGCTCCACCACTGCGAAGTTATTGTTAGATAAATACCGTTGCCGCGATATCCCTCTACTAATAACAACGACCCTTTGCCTCTGCTTCTCTAGAATTGGTCTAGATCCACGTACACAGCTATTATCACGTAACTCACAAATCTTAACACTGGCAACTAATTCCAAATGAATTAGGCTTAAACTTTATCACAAATAAAACGCGCCTTTATAACTTTTACAAAATAACTATCACTTTGCTTCACTAGAATAATCACTAATTTGTCCCAACGTAATGTGTTACGCGACCTAAGTGTGTGTGTGTACCTACAGCTGCTAAGCCCTAGTGTTCTGTACCTGGTCTCAAAGTTTCCACCACGAATCTTTGAGGTGTGTGTGAATGTGGCAAAATCAACCTACTCCTAACGCCCTAGCTGGCGAGAAACCGGTCCTACAGGTTAGGAAGGTTTCTCACAATAGGAAATGTAAGGAAAGGAAGGTGTTTGGTCGCCCCCGAAAGAGGAATTCTACAAAGCTTTTGCTGAGAGTCTGGCGGAAAAACCAGAACCCTATTCTAGGTCCACTTCGACGGTCCCAAAGCTCCGTGAAACTCGTTTCGGCGCTGCGGTACTTGTTAGCTATTCCGTTCAACCACTGTTCCTCCTTGGTTTAGAAAGACTGGGTAATTCTGAAACCAATTAGCAACCGCAGTATCCCAAACTAGCTTAGAGCCCAGTACAAAACTCTATTAGGCCCGAATGCCTTTAAGCTCGGTATGCGAACCGATATCTCACAATTAACCACAAAGAATCTTACAAAGATCAAAAAATCACTCAGACACTGACCTTGTCCTATATCTCAAGTCGAAGAACCATGTCTCTCGTGAACATGACCGTGCAGCAAGACGCCTTGTGACCAACTGTCCCTCTTTGTCCCTCGGAACTACATTATATAATTACGCAATGTGCATTTTTACGCTAAGGTGCCAAAAAAATAACCCCACGCCTCGCAAGGGCCGACGCTTTGCTTATCGCTTTGCACGTGTTCAAATCGTTTCACACAAAAGAATAGAAAAGGACAGACTTCTCCCAAACTTTAAACTTTTACAGTTCCTTTGCCAAGCAAAATTGACCAATATTTAAACGTTATACCTCCTTTGTTTTTATTTAGGAACTGAGTATATACCTAGGTGTGAATAAGCTCTGAAGCCTTTGTCTTTCTTGCCAGATACGATTCGTACACTCAACTTATCATTTAAACGCATGGCAACTTATTCTACAATTATATCTAATTGCATTCGCAGTTTATAAGCGTTTTAATTAAGTACTCTTAATAGGAGGATCGACCATTAGTCTTTTGACCAGACCTTGGGGTCTAATTTCAAGTTACCACGTACGATCGTTCGATCGAGCCGACAGTCAATCAATTGTAGTTTAGTTTGGCAGTTTGAAATACCATCGTATGGGACACTTTCGTACGGATCCGACCATAGACTCTCGTGAATGAATGATATTCGCGATGATAGTGTCGCCGAAAGACCCACATCAAATAAAACCAATTGAATTGATTTTATTTATAATTAACAATAAATTTTTTAAAGAATAAAAGATATTTGACTGTTTAAATTAAAGGACTATTGTTTAATGTGTTTGAAAGAAAGATTTTACATAATAAAAACATTAAAATGTTAAAATATTTTTAAAAATCTGACAGCTTGCTATTTTTCTACATCATAGCCCATATAGTTATCTGTGGCCATCTGTGAATCATTTGAAAAAAACTTGTAAATTATTAAACTAAGGTCATAAAGTGGAGAAATGTTATAAATAATACGAACGAGTAACTTTTATAACTTCACTGTATTACTGGCACATAAATTACGCACTAGTAGCTTAATATTATTCGCACATTGACACTGCACTGGTACGCCTTATCAGTATAGCGCAATCATAACGACTGACTAGCGCCAACCGAACCTCTCATAACGAAAACTAGTCTCATGGCCGGCAAGCGCGCCAAAACCGCCCGACTAACTGACAGCTCGGTAGGTTGGCGCTAGTAGTCAAAATAAATTCCAATAAACCGGAAACAGTAGCCATCAAAGCCAAAATGTTTATATAATTGCAATATTAATTATTAGGTATTTGTTAAATATAATAATGCTAACAGTCGGCCTTCCTGCTATTGGCACGTCTCGTGACAACTAATTTATTTTAAGTTTAGAAACATTCACACTCACTAAAATCGGCATAATGAGACCCCTGCGTGTTCTCATCACACCGCAAAAAATTTAAACTATTTACATTCAATCATAAATCCATGTAATGATACCCCTTCTTGTTCTCATCACACAAATGGATTAATAAACTCTTAGTGTAATAAGACCCCTGCATGTTCTCATCACACTACTAAAATGCTAAACTATTGACACACAATTATAAATCCAGTGT
Organism: Marasmia exigua; assembly: GCA_019059595.1. Taxonomy (NCBI): domain Eukaryota; kingdom Metazoa; phylum Arthropoda; class Insecta; order Lepidoptera; family Crambidae; genus Marasmia; species Marasmia exigua. Next base: position 19,034 of record JADPWL010003199.1, on the reverse strand, counting down.
AACTGAGACCCCTTCATGTAACGACACACAATTATAAATCCAGTGTAACTGAGACCCCTTCATGTTCTCATCTTACAAATGGATTACTAAACTCTTAGTGTAATAAGACCCCTGTATGTTCTCATCACACTACTAAAATGCTAAACTATTGACACACAATCATAAATCCAGTGTAACTGAGACCCCTTCCTGTTCTCATCTTACAAATGGATTACTCAACTCTTAGTGTAATAAGACCCCTGCATGTTCTCATCACACTACTAAAATGCTAAACTATTGCCACACAATCATAAATCCAGTGTAACTGGGACCTCTTCATATTTTCATTACACACACTATCTCATAAGATGATTTAACGCTTTTATTTCAGTTGTACATTCTTTGATAATATTTTTTTTTTTATTAAAATGTGTAATAATTTATAAACATTGTATATTTCAAATTAATGAATTATTATTTTTTTATCCCTTAACAAACTTAAATATGTATTTAGATAATATATTACACGCTTAAAAATAATATATACCTTTGAAACACATATTTTAATATCATAATTACCTTTGTGTAACGTAAATAATACATGTTATTTTAACAATTACTATTTAACTTAATTAAACTACCTTAGCCTTTTTAATAATTTAGGTAAAAATACCACAAACATAGCCGTCTAGGTGACCCCAAACCAAATAAATTAGGTAGTTATGCTTCACCTTCATCTGAACTAACTTCTGACTCAGAATTATTAGACCTATTAAATACTAACCAAGGATATATTTTGTCCACTGGAAAAACGCCACTAAACGTCCTATTACCTCTCCGCGTCAATGAAGTATCCTCAACTACGTACCAATCGTTTTCCAGTACTTTAACTATGCGGTAAGGTCCGCGAAGTTTAGGAATTAATTTGCGACTTTGACCTGTAGAAGGGATCTCCCTTTCTACTCTAACTAAATCTCCTTCTTTATAATGTCTTTCCTTCCTATTTTTATCGAACCGCTCCTTTTGTATTATTTGATTTTGTAAAATATGATCAGTCATTTCATTCCTTATAGTTTCATGATCATTAATACTTGTTTGCGAGTCCTCATGCACAGATAGGCGCAATAATGCATCTTGGGTTCCCACTGGTCTAACTCCAAACAAGGCTTCGGCTGGTGTTTTGCCTGTGCCCTTGTTGAGGGTGTTATTAAGACCCCATTGTACCTCGGATACACATTCATCCCATCGATTTTCCGATTTTAAATGATTTTTAGTTGTTAGAGCAGTTAGATTGTAGCGCTCCACTTGCCCATTGGCACGAGGAGTCGCTACCGCATTTAGAATGTGCTTTACACCTAGGGAATGTATGTACTCTCGAAAGAGTTTGGAAGTAAAAGAACTACCTCTATCTGAAATCAGACGAGTGGGGACCCCGAAAGTGTGAAAATAGTTTCTCATGACCTTGATAGAATGAGACGACTTAGTATTTTTAACCGGTGCTAAAATAATGAATTTCGTAAAACCGTCAATGACTACTAATAAATGAGTATTTTTCTTTTTACTGGGAACGAACGTGCCCAAATGGTCAATATGAATAGTGTGGAATGGGATGCTTGTCTTGTCAATAGGATGTAACTTTCCTGATTTCATTCCAGATGGGGCTTTAGAATGGGCGCACTCTAAACACGACTCTACATATTTTTTAATAAATTTATTCATTTTAGCAAACCAATACTGACTTTTTATTTTATCATAAGTTTTATCTAGCGCAAAATGACCTATATCATCGTGGTTTGCCTTTAGAATCTGCCATCTAACACCCTTTGGCACTACCCAACGGTCTCCATCAGCAGTTTTTCTATATAAAAGTCCTCTCTTGATACAGTAGCTATTTTTCAACTCAACAATTTTATCAGATTCTTCGTTTTTAGGGTTCCGTACCTCAAAAGGAAAAAACGGAACCCTTATAGGATCACTTTGTTGTCCGTCCGTCCGTCCGTCTGTCAAGACCCTTTTTCTCAGGAACGCGTGGAGGTATGAAGCTGAAATTTATATCAATTGCTCAGGTCTACTGTCCCTTGAAGCTGTGAAAAAATCAAACTTCTAAGCCAACGCAATCAAAAGATACAGCCGATTATATCGATATTTTCATCAAATTTTCGACACTCGCAAAGGAATCAAAACCTACAGGGTACTTCCCGTAAACTCAGAATCTTGAAATTTGGCATGAAGCATTGTCATATAATGCAAATATAGGAAAAATTGCGAAAATCACATTTTTTTAGTTATATAAAATAATAAAAATATTTTAATAAAATGAAATTTATTACTTTATTTCTCACGAACGAATAAAGGTATCAAATTGAAATTTATACCAAATACCTAGGTCTACTGTCCCTTTAAGCTGTGAAAAAATCAAACAAAAGTTAACGCAATCAAAAGATACCGGCGGAACCTTCGGTGCGCGAGTCAGACTCGCACTTGGCCGGTTTTTTAACGTTTTGATTATATTTTGTAGCTCCGTATCATTTTGCTGCACCGTCGAAATCCAATTAGAGTCTATGCAACGAACTTCTACAGCACTACGATCTGTAATTGGATTTCGGCTTAGAGCATCAACGTGTGCCATGGCTGTGCCAGGCTTATATACTATATTAAAATCGTATTCCTGCATAATACTCCACCATCGTGCTACCCTAGGGAGCATATCACGTTTCTCAAATGTAGCACGAAGAGAATTACAGTCGGTCACAATAGAAAAAGGGACACCTAACAAATAAACTCTGAACTGTTGTAGAGACATAACTACCGCTAACGTTTCCAAATCGTATGAGGTAAAACGAGATTCTTCCGGGGATGTCTGCCTACTATAGTAAGCGACAGCAGCAAATGGAGAGTCTTTATTTGGTCTCTGGAGTAAAATACCCGCGATACCAAGTTTGGAAGCGTCCGTGTGAACTTGTGTTTCATAATCTGGATTGTAAAAAGCAAGAATAGGCCGCTTGACTAACTCTGCTTTAAGTTTCATAAATGCCTCTTCCTCTAAACTACCCCATTGCCACTTTGTGTCCTTTTTAAGTAAGCTGGTGAGAGGTCTTGCTATTACAGAGAAACCTCTGACAAATCGTCTAAAGAAACTGGCTAGACCAATAAATTGCCTAACAGTATGCTGATCTACAGGACGCGGAAACTTTTCGACAGCCTCAATTTTGTTTTTACCCGGACGAATTCCCTCTTCATTAACTTCAAATCCCAAATAGTCGATAGTTTGCATAAAAAAATCTACATTTAGGTAGTTTTAAGGTAAGTCCGGCGTTTTGAAATAAAATAAAAACTTCACGTAGTTTTGTTAGACCGTCTTCTATAGTTTTAGAAGGAATTATGACGTCATCCATGTACGCAAAAGCTTCTTTAAATCTTGCATTTCCTAAGATATTATTTATTGTTTTTTGAAAAGTTGATGGAGCGTTGACCAACCCAAAAGGCATTCTATCAAACTCATAGTGACCGTCAGGTGTCACGAAGGCCGTCAGGTGTTTAGAGGTATCAGACATCTTAATCTGGTAATAACCTGACGCTAAATCTAGCGACGTATAATATTTGTATCCCGATAAACTGTCAAGCTGATCATCAATCCTAGGGAGTGGATAGTGCTCTTTTATTGTCCTTTTGTTAAGTGCCCTAAAATCAATACATAACCTATAATCCCCAGTTTTTTTTTTTCACTAGAATGATTGGTGATGCATAGTTTGACGAAGATGGTCTGACAATCCCTGCCTCCTCTAATTCCTTAACCATATACCTTACGACTTCTCGCTCCGAGTAAGATAACCTATAGGGCCTATATACAACAGGGGTTGTATCGTTCAATTTTATTTCCATTTCAGTGTCATTAGCACATCCGAGTTCATTTACTGAAAATGCAAAACAATCCCTAAACTCATTTAACAGCTTAATCAAGGCATCGGATTCGTTTCGAGTGATATTCTCATTAGTATGAACCATATTTTTATCAATTAAAGAACCAACGGGCTGAATTATTAACGCTAAACAATGGCATTTGTTTTAAAAGAGTAGCCCGAGAAATAATAGTTCCAGATTTGAGATCGAACTGAGACTTAAAGTCTCCTCTAATTATCAAAAAACCTTCTCCGTTTTCTAGTGTTAGCACACTTTGCATAACCTCAAACTCTTGGTACGGTGACTGACAAACGCTAAGTCCTACAAACACATCACCACTAATATTAGGAGTAGAAAGTACCTTAATTTTTGTGTACCCATCCACCTTAACAGACTCAGAAATAAATAAATTAATTACGTCAGAATCTACAGTTAAAGAAGTCAGTATTTTTAGTTCACTTTTTGTTTTGTGTACAACAACATGATCTTGTTCTGTATACGTCTGACCTAACAATAGCGGCACCTGTAACAGATGATCTGGCACCACGAGAACCTGCACACTTGCTTTAACCGAATCGACTTCTACCTCACATTCAAATTTACCTAGACAATTTACCATTGAGTCACCAAATCCTCTCAAAACAGGTAAGTCTGTTAAACTCCAGGTATCAGTGATACTCCTAGCTACTGATTCACCCAACATAGTGCATTGACTACCGAAGTCAATAAAACAGTCAACCTTTTTCCCGTTAACTAAAGCAGACTTAAAATATTTCGCGTCATCATTGTCTAAACGCCTCGAAATACGTAACACTTTATTTACCGACTCCGTTACAACCGTGCATTCGGTGTCTAAATGACCTACTTTCCGACATTTGTCACAACGTTTAATTGGCTTACTACATTTAAAGTATGGATGTCCTTCTTCCCCACAGTTATAGCAAGTGGTACGCGGTCTCCCTAGGCCTTGATTCTGAATATTTTTGAACGGTCTAATTTTTTTATTGTCAGAAGTGCCCGATTGCAGGGGCGTATTATTTTTTTCAGGTCTCCTAGTGATCTTGATATTTCGTAAGTAAACTAGTAACTTGTCTGGCTCAGTGAATTGTGCGGCTTCCGCACTCATACGCACTGATCGGTCTTCAATTCCTAATAAAATACAATCAATAGCATTTTTACCCGATATATTACATCTATTTAGTAATACCATTTTTTCGTAAAAATATTCTTCTAATTGATCACCAAATTGCGCCCTGCAACTAAGCATCTCTGTCAACAAAACACCGTAGTTCTCGTCACTAGGAAAAGCTAAACGTAATTTAGCTTGCCATTCTGTCCAAGTAAATAACAAACTAGGTAGGCCCTGGTACCACTTCTTGGCCAATCCTACCAGTTTTGGAAGTGAATAGTGAATTACCTGTTTCTCTGACCAACTATAAATTTGAGCGCATTCGTTTACTTTTCCTAACCACATATCAAAATATACGAAACTGCAATGGCAAATAGAGTCTATCACTTCCTGGAGAAATATAGTATACTATACGAAAATCAATACGGGTTCCGTAAAAATCGGTCAACCACATTAGCTGTATACAAATTGGCTCACAAAATCTTAAATATAATAAACACAAAACAGTACTCAGTAGGCCTATTACTCGATATGAGTAAGGCCTACGATCGAGTAAGATATGACATCTTACTCCAAAAACTATCTAATTCAGGAATACGAGGACTTTGTTTCAACTGGTTCAAGTCCTATCTAGAAAATCGGTCGCAATTCACGGAAATAGAAAATACAAATTTTACCACTGGTCACATTCAAAAAGTAGTATCTAAACAAACAAACATAAGGGGATCTATTCCACAAGGATCTGTATTAGGGTGCATTTTATTTATAATTTACATTAACAGTATCACTACAGCATCAATAGATCACTGCGTATTATTTGCAGACGACGTGTCCATTATGATACCCTGTACAGACACAAACGAATTGGAAAGTAAACTCAACATAACACTAAATAAAATTACAAATTATTTAAACAGTCACAACCTCATCCTTAACTTTAACAAAACAAAATTAATCCAGTTAAAGCCCTATCAAAAAGCTCCACTGCAAATAAACTATACTTATCAAGATACCCCAATAGAAACCGTAGAATCAACAACTTTACTTGGTATAGATATTGACTCAAACTTATCCTGGAAACCACATATCCACAGACTAGCTAAGAAATTATCGTCTTCAATTTACGCTCTAAATCAATTAAAGAAGGTTACGGATTTCAAAACAGCGTTAACAGCCTATTATGCTTACATCCACTCAAGGCTAACCTACGGTATAGTTCTGTGGGGAAACTGTACCGATATCCAGGACATATTTATTTTACAGAAAAAATGCATCCGGATTTTGACTAACATAGACCAAATGGAATCTTGCCGACCTAATTTTGTAAAACATTCCATATTAACGTTAACTAGTATTTATATCTATGAATCATGCAAATTTGTAAAAAAACATATAAACTTATACTCTCCAGTAAAAAATTATGAATCCAAAAGAAATAACCGAGGTAAACATACATTAAAAAAGCCCTTCTCCAAATTAAAACTTTTCACTTCCGGCCCACATTCAATGGTAATTGAAATTTACAATAATATCCCGAGTCACATAAAAACTTCTGATACGCTTCCTACTTTTTTAAAAAAACTGCGGCATTATCTTATTTCTAAATGTTACTACAACATAAATGAGTTTTTTAAAGATAAAGATAAGTAATAGTCATATACACATAAATACATATTATAATAATAGATAATAAAAAATACATGTGGGTAAAATAAATAAAACAAACATCAACATCCTACAGCTACATTTATAAGAATAATACTTACTTATATTATATTTAATGAATATTAGATATTGTGTTATGTTCTATGATATAGGTAGTAATTAAATTTTGTCCAAGTAGTACATAGTGAATTGTTATCGTATTGTATTCTTTGTGTGATATGGTGGTAGTTAGTTTAATTTAAAATATTATATAAGTTTGTTTAAAGTATAAACTAAAAAAAAAAAAAAAAAGATTAGATTTAAGTACAAACATTAAAATAATATGGATAAGGTGAATATAAATAATAAACTGTAAAGCCCTCAGCTATTGCGATGCCCTTACAGGGCGCTACATTGTACTTTAAAACACCTATGTAAGTACTAAAATATTTTATAAGAATCTGTACTCCAATGTGGCATGCAATAAATGATTATGATTATGATTATCTATAGTTTGGGTTCGCCTAGACGGATCAAATTCAGGTAAAACATTTATATTTGGGAAATTTTCACTCACCCTATCGGGTCTCATTGCATGCACAAGTTCTTTAAAAGTATTAAGTATGTTAGAGTCCGTATTTTTATGTTCACACGAAGTTACGTCTGGTACAGCCGGCGTAGGAATCCTATTGGGTTGACAGTACCTTGTATGCGATTCACCTGGCGATTGGATCCTCCTCGACTCCCGGCTGCTACCACTTCTGGTTGGCTGCATAATCGGGGGCGTGTATCGCTCTGACCGAGGCGGAGAGCGAACACTCCTCCGAGACGCCCGGCTCCGACCACTCGAAGACTCCTCTGCGACCGTTCTCTCCTCCGTGAATCTTGACCTTGACGACTGAGCTGCTTGTCACTCCGCGGACAGCCCCTTACACGCTTAGCTATGTCTTGATCACTCGTAGTCCGCCGATCAGCTCGGGAATGCCTCCTTTTGCGTGTAATTCGACTTACACTGCGCTGCGACCGCTGGTCATCATTCGATCTTTCCCGTTTTCGTGATTCTCGGGGCTGACGTCTCAATCTTGCATTTTTTCTTGAACGTGATTCCGTTCGACTTCGCGAACGATTTGGGTCGCGCCTTTTATTACGTGAATTCCTATCTTTGCCCATTTTGCACTTGTTGTGGGGTGGCAATCCCACTTCTGACCTATTAAACTAAGGTCATAAAGTGGAGAAATGTTATAAATAATACGAACGAGTAACTTTTATAACTTCACTGTATTACTGGCACATAAATTACGCACTAGTAGCTTAATATTATTCGCACATTGACACTGCACTGGTACGTCTTATCAGTATAGCGCAATCATAACGACTGACTAGCGCCAACCGAACCTCTCATAACGAAAACTAGTCTCATGGCCGGCAAGCGCGCCAAAACCGCCCGACTAACTGGCAGCTCGGTAGGTTGGCGCTAGTAGTCAAAATAAATTCCAATAAAGCGGAAACAGTAGCCATCAAAGCCAAAATGTTTATATAATTGCAATATTAATTATTAGGTATTTGTTAAATATAATAATGCTAACAAAATTATTGACTTAAGTATGTACGTACGATAAATATGTAATCTCAATACATATTTAAAATATTGTAAAATTGTTTGAAAGCGTATGTACATTAGTATTATGCTATACAAAGTTACTATACAAGTTCTATAGTTATTATTATTTGATAGAAATGGGGTGAGCCCTGCGTCTCATAGCCACTGCGACCAGTAGATGATCTATTGTGGCAGCCCCGTAACCTATTACAGCACCTCATGTAGCTCCAGTTCCAGGATAAACCCGAGAATGGAGCTGATGGGGGAGCTCTTGATCTCGTCAGCTGAGATCATGTGTGCTCCCAGGTGCCGGCTTCTGCAGCGGTGCAGCGCTATACACTCGCCGAGGACGTGGATAATCGTTTCCTCGTCCTCGCGACAGAACCTGCAGATTTTGGTATCTGTAAGGCCCATGTTGTGCAGGTGCTTATTTAATTTGCAGTGCCCTGTGAGGGTCCGAGTGAGTGCCCTAACATGTCCTCTACTCAGTTTTGTTATTTCTACAGCTCGTTTCTGATCGAACGCCTGTATCAACGCCTTAGACTGTTCTAGTCGAGGTAGTCTTTTCCAGAATTCAGTGCTTTGTTTTTTCTCCCACTCTTTTAACTCGAACCTGACCATGCATGCTGGAACGCCACTTATTGGTTCCGGTCCGAGTAGTGGGCTCTCTGCCCCGGCCTTTGCTAGCACGTCAGCGACTTCGTTGCCTCTGATATTGCAGTGTCCCGGTACCCAAATCAGATTTACAATGTTGGCATTGCCAAGCTGGTTTAGGAGCAGGACACACTCGCTAGTGAGTTTGGAGTCAAGTTCACAGGATGTTAACGCCTTGAGGGCAGCTTGACTATCTGAGAAGATGAATATCTTCTTATTCTGGAGATTCATTTGTAGACTCTCTTGGACACAGCCAATTATTGCGAAGACTTCCGCTTGGTACACTGTGGTAAAGCGACCCAGGTTGGCGAATTTGCGTATTCCGCAGCGATCATTACAAAATCCCGCCCCGGATCTGCCCTGCTTCCTGGAGCCATCTGTATACCAAACGATGTCATTCTGCTTAACATTTCCGGGAGTTCCAGCCTCCCAGTCTTGTCTACTTGGTACCAAGACTGTAAACCGCTTATCGAAGCGGTGTTCACGGACCATGGAGTCAGAGGGCATATCCATGACCGGAATTTTCATTAGTTCATTGTAGAGGTTTCTCATGACCCTAGAATGCCATCTCGTCCTCCCTCTGATTTTCGCTCTCGTGATAGCCATCCTCGCTTCCATCTGCACGTGAATGTGCAGAGGTGGAATGTTCAAGAGGGCATCCAGTGCTGCAGAGGGAGAGGACGAAAGCGCGCCAGTGGCTATAAGGCAGGCAGTTCTTTGAACCTTGCTGAGGTTCTCTACGCAGTTAAGTTGGTGCGTCTTCTTATACCACACACAGCAGCCATAAGTGACGATCGGCCTCACTATGGTTTTATAAATCCAGAGTGCGGCCATGGGCCGTAGCCCCCATTTTAGCCCCACCAACCTACTGCTTGCCCCCATCGCAATTTTTGCCTTTCTAGTGATGTAGTCGAGATGCTTGTTCCATGTTAGTTTTTGGTCTAAAAAGACTCCGAGATATTTGACCTCGTTGGACAAGCATAGCTTCGTACCAAGAAGTGTTGGGGTGTGTAGCGCCTCTAGTTTCCTTCTTTTGGTAAACGGGATTAAGACCGTCTTACGTGCATTGACTGTTAGCACGTGTCTCGTGCACCAGTTTTCTACTATTCGTAGGGCCCTTTGCATAAGATTGGAAATGGTGCTAGGGCATTTTCCTATGACCATTATTACTATGTCATCTGCGTAACCCTGAGTCAGAAATCTGGCTTCATTGAGCTCGCAGATGAGACTGTCAACAACCAATGACCATTGAAGGGGTGATAGGACTCCGCTCTGTGGACATCCTCTGGTCACTCTATAATGTAGGGTTTTATTCATCAACGTTGTTGTTGCAGTCCGATTTTGTAGCATGGATCCCATCCATCTGGTGGTGGTGTCGTCGATTCCACGATTCACCATGCTACGTGTTATAACATCGAAGTTGGTGTTGTCAAACGCCCCTTCGATGTCGAGAAAGGCACAGAGTGAAATTTCTTTGTCTTCTATGGCTTTCTCAATTCTGTCCACCAGGTCAATAAGTGCCGTTTCCGTGGACTTGCCTGTTTGGTAGGCATGTTGTCTTGCACTCAGGGGTTTTTCAACGAGGTATGTTGCCCTGATGTGACTGTTCAACACCTTTTCCATCGTTTTTAGTAGGAATGAGGTGAGACTTATCGGTCTGTAGGACTTGGGCTGCGATTTGTCTTTGTCCCCTCCCTTGGGAATGTAAGTGACCCTCGCCCGAGTCCACGCTGATGGCAGATAACTCCAAGCAAAGCTTGCACGGTATAGTTTTATCAGCGTAGAGATGATGATATCTTCGCCCCGCTGCAACAAAGCCGGGAAAATACCATCGACCCCACCAGATTTATAAGGCTTGAAACTCCTAATGGCCCAAATTATCTGCTGGGGACGAAAAATAACGGAAGCTCTCCTCCAGTCTTCATTCCTCGGTCTCCTGTCCGGAGACTTACTGACCTGGAGTTCTCTTTCGTTATTAATGTACACGGATTCCGGAAAGTGCGTTTGAGCAAGCAGTCTCAGTGTTTCCTCCGGAGATTCTGTGAAAGATCCATCCGCTTTCCTTAGCAGGCCTAGATGGGATTCAGGTGTCTTGGATAGTATTTTGTGGATCCTGGCAGCTTGGGCAGTGTCCTTGATTGACCCGCAGAATTTTTGCCAGGATCTTCTTTTTGCTTTCCTGAGCTCCCTATTGAAACGTGTTAACGCCTTCCTGTAAGCATCCCAGTTCTTGTCTTTTTTTGCCTTGTTAAATAAGGCACGGGCCTTTTGCCTCAGATGCTCCAGGTTTTTGTTCCACCAAGGCGTGTTTCTGTTGCTCTTAGTGGTCTTAAGAGGACAATTTTCTAGATACGCATTCATTAGGCTCTTGCCTAAGTCCTCTGCTGCGGCTTCCACTTGGTCCACAGTACACAGTTCTATAGTTATCTAAAGACTCTACTTTCTTAAGTAAAATCAAGTATAAGTTAGGTTAGTCGCATAATCCTACCTAAATAAGTTTATTTGTTATTAATTACTATTCCAACTACTCTGCCGGGGACCACTCGGCCACGGAGTAGAATAGGCCATCCTCACTCTTACCGAGGTGTCGTAAAAGGCGACTAAGGTATAGCTGCTGGCATGATCATCAGCACCCAGACAAGGAAAACTCTGCATTTATATCAAAACCCTCGCCAACCCGTCTGCCAAGCGAGGTGAGTATGGCAATTACCCCTCATGTGATTGAGGAAGGCCCGTGCCCCAGCAGTGGGGACTTAAATGGGCCGATGATGACTATTCCAATTTATACTTTAGAAAGAACAACTTTGTAACATCATTTCTATAATTTAACCATTGGTAATTAAATATTTCAGTAAACAAGACATCAAAGTTCTCCATTGGACCAAACTGTAATAGAAAGCTGAGCTAGAATGACTGTGAGAGGAGAATGAGTTGAACAAAGTGAACATCTCACCGGAGGTAATCAATTAACAAAAAGTTATTTAACTGAATCTATAATATCTGTGCTATAACTAATTTCCTTACTGAAAGAAAAAACATTAAGATAAAGATAATATAATTGTTTGAAACATGTATACAAAAGTGTAATCCTTATAATTAAATATTTCACAACATCACATACATTGATCTGACTCCGAGATAGGTAGCTCAAGCACCTGTGTTACGGATATCAGAATCAACAGTGGGATTACAAATATATGCATATAATACTTTCTTTTATAAGTACATACTAATAATACATAGAAAACACCCAGACCAATACAAACAGACATGTTCATGCACACAAATGTTTTTACTGTGCGGGGATCGAACCCGCAACCCTTGGAACAAAGGCAGCGTTCACTACCATTCCAAATGGGTCGTCAAATCCTTGCAGTGTTATTCTTGGTTGGTGGTCCAGAACCATGACTTTGGAGCCCAGTGTACTCATGAACCTTGATCGAGGATTTGGCGAGTCTGGCAATTACAATGAAGGGACTGCCGTACGACCTTTGCCACGGAGGAACCACACCAAATGGATAATGGTGACATGTTTCAAAAACTTATCTCAGTTATGTGCATATTTCTACAATTTACACATTGTGGAACTAATCATTTCTGTATATTATTTCTCTTTCTGTTACATTATTACCATACCAATCTAAAACTCCTTTATTCTTGCAGAATGTCTACCAGCGTTGCACAGGACTCCGCTAGAAAAAACATACCCAGTTCCAGTCTTCCGGGCTTCGTTGCTATACGAAGTTGTTTATTTGCTAAAACTAGTCTAGGACACCCTGTGAGAAGTACGATTTGCTTCAGTAGTCATTTATTATGTAAATAGTTAATGGTTTTTAATCAATACTAGTATCACAATATGTGTGTATAATTATAATGGCCTTGTTATTTATATGAGACTTTATTGCGCAGACACGAAATACAACGTAAAATGTATACATAGTTTCTCCTTAAAATAGGATAACATTTATTTTATTTTTTATTACTTATTTTAATAAATGATTCAATTATGATGTTGTTTTTATTTTCATTTTCCTCAAATCCTGCCCACTTGAACTTTCACTTTACATTTGAATGTATGTTAATCGCAGTGAGTGTTAATATGGCATTGGAACAATAGGAGTGTATGATGCCTTAGATCCAAGGGTTGCAGGGTTCGATCCCCGCACAGTACAAACATTGCGTGCATGAACATGACTATTTGTACAGGTCTTGGCGTTTTCTATGTATTATAAACACATACTTATAATACATAGAAGAAGAGAAGAACAATAACAAGTATTATATGTATATATTTGTAATCCCACTGTATTGATTCTGATATCTGTAACACAGGTGCTCGAGTGTAGTGAAATATTTATTTATTTATTTGCCAGCAATGAAGGCTCCGGACTGAATACATCACAACTAATGGTATGGGTGTTTTCTATTAAGTACTTATGTAAATATTTGTAACCCCACTGTATTGATTCTGATATCTGTAACAAAGATGCTTCAGTTACCTATCTCGGAGTCGAGTCGGATCAATGTATGTGATGTGAAATATTTATTTATTTATTTACCAGCAATGAAAGCTCCGGACTGAATATATCACAACTCATGGTATGTGTGTTTCCTATGTAATAAGTAGGACTTATGTAAATATCTTAGAGTCAGATCAATGTATGAGATGTGAAATATTTATTTATTCTGCAGTATATGGGACATACAGCTACCTTTTCATACCTATATAACAATTGGTCACTAACTATAGTAGAGCAAATGTATTAAACCAGTTAAACTTATGCAATGTGTGACTTTCAATGGATATTCAAAAATTTGAAATATATAAGTAGGTTAGTACTTAAATACTTAGTTATGTTCCTAACCAATAGTTAAGTGTGGCAGGTAAGTAGGGTATAACGCCACTTTATTAATCTAAGAAAAAATGAAGTCTTAATTGGTATATCAGACATTGGACCTTGTATACAAAGACATAAAGATCCTTTTTTAATACACCATAAATCCATTCAACCGAACAAAAACACCTATCTAGCTATCGTGAATTATGACATAAGGACGCGAGACACGAGTTGTCAAATTCAATATTTCCGAAGCGGTTTGGTACTTTCAAATTAGGGTTTGGGACGAGATGTGTCAAAAGAGTTTCGGTTGAGTTCAACCGACGCAATGTTCACTTCAAATTAGGAAACGTCGTCAAATACGTTTGATTGAGTCTCAAAGTTAACTTCAAATTAGACCCCCTTGTTCCGTACTACATGGATATATCTTTAGAGCTGATTTATTGTTTTAAGCTTCCACAATAATTGATAAGTAAATATTTAAAAGGTTGAGCTATCTTCATCAAACGAAATCGCTTTAGATGGTTTACCTAGTAAACAAACATCCTTTTTTTTTCTGTCAATCGCTTTCTAATTCTGCGAAGACCCTGCTCTTTTGTCTTAAGTTGCACACGTGCAAGGCCACTTACGGTTCCTTGTGCCTTATGCAAGTTTTAAAGCATCTTTAGTTTTTTTTTTGTACAATTCAATATTTTGTTTTGCGTGTTGATTTTTTAGACTTATGTCTATTAATAAAATATAAGGGGCTTATTGATATGTTTACTGGTGGTTTGCACCACCACAGTCCCCCCCTTTCGACTTTGTGTGAGTGAGAAACATTCTCATTTCGCAAAGGTCACTTATACCAATTCTGACTTTGTTTGTTGTTGACTGTCATATAATACCTCGCTATGTTTACTGCATTAAAATTCCCTTCCATTTTCTGAGTAACTGGCTCTATCAATGTGTAACAGTTCGGGTACGGTACTGCCGTGACTATGTAAGGCCCCTTGTACAGGAGTGAAAACTTTTTCATGATTTTATGTTCTTTATTTGACCGTATAAATGTTTTAATTTATACACGACTAACCTATGTCTTTTAGCAAACTGTCGTTTTCTGCCTACACTAGCCTTTAAAGCCTAGATCTCTGCTTAAAAATACCGGAATTACTAATAATATCAACTCGGTGTTGGGCGTTATAAAGGATAATATCTCGCCCATCAACTTGTACTATTTGAATGTGCGTATATCCGAGTCTTCCTTTCCCTGTCTCAAACTATTTTTAATCCGTTTTAACATCGGATCTTCGTCCTCTAATTTCGCGATATATCGTAAAATACTTTGCCGATTGCTCCAATTATATATCTCGGCGCACTCATCCACCTTGCTCAGCCAAACGCTGATCGGTTGCTCTTTCCGTAATAGGTCAAACTCAGGCAAAACATTGTTCAGAACAGGAAAACTCTCTCGCTCAGTATTTTGAGTTTTAATTATTTTAAGCAACTCTAAGATATTATTTGATGATGCATCACACTTGGACCTTTCGGTCCCATAGTCCCTCATTGGGCTCCTTCGTCGATTACTATTAGACCTCTTGTAATGGCCACCCCACCCTAACGACTAGACCTGCTCGCCTGTTCGACTCGTCTCTTTCCTAACTCCTTAGTCTATACTCTAACTCGCTACTCCCTACGTGAAAAGTTGTCTGCAGTCGCGTGTAGAATCTACGGAATGGAGGTCTACCACTACGGCTCAAATACTGGATCTATAATAATTATGAATTACTATCTAATGCCTACATCAAACTCTAGTATTATAAGCCTGCCGCAAGGAAAACTTAACCCGAGTTTTCCATATAAAAATTGTGATCGTCTAGAATTAAATTTCGTTTTGTTAATTACCTTTCTACTCGTTGCTTTAGGCCGTATTTTGTTGAAATAGAAATAGAAGCTGAGATATTAATACCAAATGAGAATTTTTACGCAGCCCGTTCTAACAAGAATATCATATGACAGTCAGTGCTTTAAACTAACTTTTATTGCTTAGTGGAATAGTTTTAAACAAATAAGGAGTTTGTCCGACCACGGCCACTCAAGTCTAGTCTTGTCATAAGTCAGATTTTAAATAATAACTGATCCCCCAGTTATAGATATAGCGCAAATAATTTACAAAGAGCTCTTTGTTATCCCCTGTGCAGGTACTTTATGTTTTGATTTGTACGTACAATTTGTTATCTCAACGAGATATTGTTTTATAAATTATATATCCATGGATTAAAATGGAGTTGAGTGAACTCAACTTAGTACCCTGGCACTGTTTTGTGTTTTTCCCTTTTGAAATATTTCGTCGACGAATTAGGTGCGGAATGAAATTCGGCACTCTTGCGCTCTTGATAAGTTTATGTATATGATACTGTGTTTGTCGACCCGAGTCGTAGTACTTGACAAAGTCCAACAGCTCTGATATACCTAAGCGACGGGCTCCAGCCTACTAAAAAAATGGAAGTCCTCCAAGTCAATTAAATTAATAAAATGCTGGCGCATATCATTAATTCAATGTAACTCTTGCAAAAGCATCTAAACTTATTCCCTAGAATATTTAAATGTATTTGATAATAGCTACACCACTGCGAAGTTATTGTTAGATAAATACCGTTGCCGCGATATCCCTCTACTAATAACAACGACCCTTTGCCTCTGCTTCTCTAGAATCGGTCTAGATCCACGTACACAGCTATTATCACGTAACACACAAATCTTAACACTGGCAACTAATTCCAAATGAATTAGGCTTAAACTTTATCACAAGTGAAACGCGCTTTTATAAACTTTTACAAAATAACTATCACTTTGCTTCACTAGAATAATCACTAATTTGCCCCAACGTAATGTGTTACGCGACCTAAGTGTGTGTGTGTACCTACAGCTGCTAAGCCCTAGTGTTCTGTACCTGGTCTCAAAGTTTCCACCACGAATCTTTGAGGTGTGTGTGAATGTGACAAAATTAACCTACTCCTAACGCCCTAGCTGGCGAGAAACCGGGCCTATAGGTTGGGAAGGTTTCTCACAATAGGAAATGTAAGGAAAGGAAGGTATTTGGTCGCCCCCGAAAGAGGAATTCCACAAAGCTTTTGCTGAGAGTCTGGCGGGAAAACCAGAACCCTATTCTAGGTCCACTTCGACGGTCCCAAAGCTCCGTGAAACTCGTTTCGGCGCTGCGGTACTTGTTAGCTATTCTGTTCAACCACTGTTCCTCCTTGGCTTAGAAAGACTAGGTAATTCTGCAACCAATTAGCAACCGCAGTATCCCAAACTATCTTAGAGCCCAGTACAAAACTCTATTAGGCCCGAATGCCTTTAAGCTCGGTATGTGAACCGATATCTCACAATTAACCACAAAGAATCTTACAAAGATCAAAAATCACTCAGACACTGAACTTATTCTATAACACAAGTCGAAGAACAATGTCTCTCGTGAGCATGACCGTGCAGCAAGACGCCTTGTGACCAACTGTCCCCGTTTGTCCCTCGGAACTCCATTATATAATTACGCAATGTGCATTTTGACGCTAAGGTGCCAAAAAAAACCCACGCCTCGCAAGGGCCGACGCTTTGCTTATCGCTTTGCACGTGTTCAAATCGTTTCACACAAAAGAATAGAAAAGGACAGACTTCTCCCAAACATTAAACTTTTTACAGTTCCTTTGCCAAGCAAAATTGACCAATATCTAAACGTTATAACTCCTTTGTTTTTATTTAGGAACTGAGTATATACCTAGATGTGAATAAGCTGTGAAGCCTTTGTCTTTCTTGCGAGATACGATTCGTACACTCAACTTATCATTTAAACGCATGGCAACTTATTCTACAATTATATCTAATTGCATTCGCTGTTTATAAGCGTCTTAATTAAGTACTCTTAATAGGAGGATCGACCATTAGTCTTTTGACCAGACCTTGTTCCGTACTACATGGATATATCTTTAGAGCTGATTTATTGTTTTAAACTTTCACAATAATTGATTAATAAATATTTAAAAGGTTGAGCTATCTTCATTACACGAGATCGCTCTAGATGGTTTACCTAGTAAAAAAACATCCTTTTTTTTACTGTCAATCGCTTTCTAATTCTGCGAAGACCCTGCTCTTTTGTCTTAAGTTGCACACGTGCAAGGCCACTTACGGTTCCTTGTGCCTTCTACAAGTTTTAAAGCATCTTTAGTTTTTTGTACAATTCAATATTTTGTTTTACGTGTTGATTTTTAGACTTGTGTCTATTAATAAAATATAAGGGGCATATTGATATGTTTACTGGTGGTTTGCACCACCACAGTCCCCCCCTTGACTTTGTGTGAGTGAGAAACATTCTCATTTCGCAAAGGTCACTTATATCAATTTTAACTTTGTTTGTTGCTGACTGTCATATAATACCTCGCTATATTTACTGCATTAAAATTCCCATCCATTTTCCGAGTAACTGGCTCTATCAATGTGTAACACTTCGGGTACGGTACTGCCGTGACTATGTAAGGTCCCTTGTACAGGAGTGAAAACCTTTTCATGATTTTATGTTCTTTATTTGACCGTATAAATGTTTCAATTTTGACATAATCCCCTATTTTACACACGACTAACCTATGTATTTTAGCAAACTGTCGTTTTCTGCCTACACTAGCCTTTAAAGCCTAGATCTCTGCTTAAAGATTCCGGAACTACTAATAATATCAACTCGGTGTTGGGCGTTATAAAATATAATATTGCGCCCATCAACTTGTAATATTTAAATATGCGTATATCCGAGTCTTCCTTTCCTTGTATCAAACTATCTTTAATCCGTTTTAACATCGGATCTTCGTCCTGTAATTTCGCGATTTGTCGTAAACTACGTGTTACTGTCCCGTGATTTGAAGATTTAAACCAGTATATGTGTGGTTGAGTTGTTTTATTTTCTTTGCCCACTTCCACACCTTCAATATTCCTACTCAAAGTATCAGCTACTAAATTTTCACTACCCTTTATGTATTGAACTTCATAATCGAATTGTTCTAAATAGGAAACCAATCTAGCAACACGTGTACTAAGCAACGTCCATGATTTAACAAATGTTAGGCTTTTATGGTCTGTCTTAATGACAATCCTTTTGCACCCCTCAAATAAGTTTCAAACTTCTTTAATGTGTAAATAATGGCAAAAAACTCTTGTTCACTAACAGTCCATCTGGTTTGGGCTCCTTTGTAGGCGTATGAACAAAAGCCTATTATCTTTTCTAAACCGTCTTTGTCTAATTAATAGACATAACCGCCTAACTCGA